>JANAKD010000772.1:0-13195 GCA_027627215.1 Lecanicillium saksenae | reverse complement strand
AAAGTGGCGGATGACGCCGACACAGGCGTACGCCTGGCTCCACAGACGAGAACAGTCGGCGCCAGCGTTTCGATTCCACGCGGCGACGTCGTTGGTTGTGATGCCGTTGGCGGCAGCGACATCGGCGCAAGACTGGCCCGTCTCAACGTAGTGGAACTCGGCGCAATTGTCAATCATATTAGCCTGAACGGCCGACGGTGTAGCCACTCCATTGTCGGGGTCCGTCGGCGTGGGCGTGTGACCGATGACACTGACGCATGCATATACGTTGGCCCAGAGGCCGTCGCACTTGTCACCAACGTCCTTGTTCCAGGAGCTGAATTCCGTAAGACTGATGCCATTGGCGCGTGTGATGCCTTCGCAACTCTCTCCATTCTTGACAAAGTAAAACTTGTTGCAGTTGTCCACCATGCCCGGCTGGGTGGGCGTGGGCGTCGTGATGCCGTTGCTGGGCTTGGTCGAACTGGGAGGCGGAGTCGTGGTGCTCGTGCGGGTCGTGGTTGGCGGCTTAGACGTGGTGGTGACTGGTGGCGGTGGTCCTTCGACACAATACGACTGGTTGACGGGAAAGTTGTCGCAGTTCGGCCCTACGGAAGGATTCCAGTACAGAAACTGCTGCAGTGTGCAGTCGTTGGCTGCAGGGACGTCCTTGCAAGCCAGCACGTCGGCGCCGCCATTGTCGAAAAACCAAGTACAGCCCTTGACCATTTTCGGATCAATAGGATACTTCGGCTGGAAAGATGCAGCTACCGAAGTCGCCAGCGCCAGTACAGCGTATCGGCGGGTTGCAGAACCCATGATTGCAGGTAGAGGGGTAGAGCGAGCGTCCAGCTAAAGGATAGTATACTGCACTGAGTTGTGAGTTGTGAGCTGTTACAAAATGGGATGCCACTCCAAGTAACGCTTATTTATAAGAATAAATCCTTGAGGAACACGTTTTAGTTTCATTGGCTCGCTTGGAGAAGCAAACCGGGCTGGCCCGCGACGACCAGCCCGTTTACGCGAACCTCTTCCAGCCCTATTGCCGACATTTTCATGTCAACGGCGGCGAATCCGGACCCATGCGAGACGAGTTGCTGAAATTTCCATGGCGCAATAGGGGTCCAAAGGCCGCTGGAACGATGTGCCCCATGCCAATCCGGCTGTGAGTGGGCATTTTGTACGCAGGTACGAGCCGTCCGCGGAACGAATGGGACGTGGACAGCGAATTATTGGCACATTGCATTCGCCGGTCGCTGCCGGTAGTGGGCTATCAATTTCAATAAATAGGAATGAAGACCAGAAAAAGTTTTTCAGCGAGCAGAGGTTAGCTGCCACTGGACAGTCGCAAGACCGGCTCGTTTACAGCATGGTGATGATGGATCCGCTCGTTTACAACCTGGTGATGATGATAGCCACAGCCTCATCACGAATGCAATTGTGGATATGATTAGGGTCAGACCGGCAATGCGAGGCCGTTGAAGCTCGAGGCCGTCGAAATTGGGTCACTCTTATAAATACAAGCGGCCAGTCCAATCTGCACCCGGAGAGCTCGAAACATGAACATCAACTCTGTAGCTATGCGCCAGATGAAGAGCCTCACGCTGTCAGCGGCTCTTGCGCTGCTGCTTAGAGCAACGGCTACCGCAGCGGACGATCTCAAAGCAAAGATTGGTTTCTCCGAGGCCGAAATCTTGGAAGGCCTTGTCGAGGTGCCCATCGGCCTGCCCAACAACGACCCGGAAGCTCTGCCTCTTGTCAACGGCTGCCCGCGATCTTGTGCTGCTGCTGGTCCAGCCATTGATAATTGGTCCCAGCTGTACAAGCTGAGCCACTTGGAGCCGTGCAACTCGACTCTTCTGTTCGAATTCAATGTCCAGAATGACCCCAGCCCTTTTACCACTATGCGTTCCTGCTACGTCGGTCCTGAGATGGAACCATCCTCCGATTCTCGACAAGGCAGCAGCTCTCCATCTGACGCCTCGCGCGGTGGCGATTCTTCGGCCGTGGAATCTCACCCCCTCTGCGGTGCCGCGGCCAACATGACGGCCGAGATGACCGTCTCTGTCGGGACTGGATCCACGGCCGGCGAAATCAGCACCAGCGCCGCTGGTGCCACTGAGGCTCTCGCCGCTCATCTGGCCGATTACGCTTCCTGTGGAAGCACCGCTCTCTTTGCGAAGTCGGGTAATGCCATTGTTGGTCTCTACATGGGAGCCGACGTGCAAAAGGTCGCTGCCGCCGACCTGATCCGTACCCTCTCCTCGCATCTGCAGGGCGGAAGCGAGAGCGTTGAGCTGTGCAACTCTGACACTCCAGACGCCTCGAGCGTTGGCCTGTTTGTGGCGAACGGGATCGAAAACTTCGCCAAGGCGCACGAGGCCGTTCGGACTTGGTCGTCGGGAAAATGTCTTGATCAGCAAGCGCAGAGACGCCTTGACAGCCGCGTCGAGCTGCAGATCCTGAGCTCGCACATTACCGTTTCACTTAACCAGAATGCCACCTCGTCTGGTAACTCGTCCGCAGGTGCCGATAAGCGCTCTACGCTCATCCAGGCCAGAGGCCCGTGTCGAACGATCCAAGTCGAGCTGGATGATGGATGCGGCTCGCTGGCGTCCAGATGCGGCGTCAGCGGCCACGACTTTGAAAGCTACAATACACAGAAAACCAACTTTTGCAGCACCTTGGCTCAGGGCCAGCTCGTGTGCTGCTCCTCGGGGGATTTGCCCAGCAGAAGGCCGAGCCCTGACTCCGATGGGGGATGCTTCGCTCACGAGGTCGGCGCCGGCGACTCTTGCTCCAACCTCGTCGCTTCCTTTGACATCACCATGGACGAGCTCTACCGCTGGAACAAGAACGTCTGGGGCTGGCAGGGCTGCGGCAACCGCCTCCAGAGACTGCAGATCATCTGCCTGTCGAGCGGCAACCCGCCCATGCCCAAGGCTATTGACGGTGTCATGTGTGGTCCGCAGAAGCCTGGTACCGTCAAGCCCAGCGGCACCTTTACCGGAGACGACCTGGCTAAGCTAAATCCCTGCCCGCTCAACGCGTGCTGTGATACCTGGGGCTTCTGCGGTACCACGGCCGACTTTTGCACCATCGCGCCGGCCGATACTGGCAGTCCGGGTACGCACCAGGATGGCGTGAATAGCTGTATCTCCAACTGTGGCACCGACATCATCACAGGCTCGCCGCCTTCTAGCTTCTTATCGATTGGATACTTCGAGGGCTACGGCCTGTCTAGAAGCTGTGATGTTGTCGATATCCGTACTATTGACACTTCAAAGTATACACATATTCACTTTGCCTTTGCCACGGTCAACCCTGGCACCTACGATGTCAACATGGGACCCACGGTCAATCAGTTTTACTATTTTAAAAACATACAAGGCGCCAAGAAGATTTTGTCTTTTGGTGGTTGGACATTTTCCACCGAGTAAGTACATGTCTGTCGGTGCGGTGCGGAAACAGGATGGGAGATGCTAACATGAGACGGCAGTCCCGCGACGTATGGTATATTCCGCACAGGTGTCACTGGCCCTAACCGAGCCACATTGGCCAAGAACATTGCCCAGTTCATTGTAGATAATGGCCTAGATGGTGTTGATATTGACTGGGAATATCCATCGGCCCCTGATCTTCCTGATATCCCTCCTGGTAGCCCGTCGGAAGGTGTCGACTATCTGCGCTTCCTGATGACGCTCAAGTCTCTACTACCAGCAGAAAAGACGGTGTCGTTTGCGGCGCCTGCGTCGTTCTGGTACCTCAAGGGCTTCCCCATTGACCGGATCACAAAGGTCGTCGACTATGTCGTTTATATGACATATGACTTGCACGGTCAGGTAAGTATAGTACAATACTTATCATTTCTCACATGTATGCTAACACTTCGGTAGTGGGATTACAACAACAAATGGAGCACACCCGGCTGTCCTGCAGGCAACTGTCTACGCTCCCACGTCAATATGACGGAGACGATCAATGCCCTCTCCATGGTGACCAAGGCGGGCGTACCGTCTAACAAGATTGTCGTTGGTGTCACCAGCTATGGCAGATCCTTCAAAATGACGACGTCTGGCTGCACTGGCCCTATGTGCACCTACGAGGGGCCAAAATCGCAAGCAGCTCCTGGTGTATGCACCGGGACTGCTGGCTACCTGGGCAAAGGTGAAATTGACCAAATCCTTGCCAACAACGCTGGTGCGAGAACCACGTACGACGGCGACAGCCAGAGTGATATGCTCGTGTACAATGATCGGGAATGGGTTTCCTACATGAGCGACAACACAAAGAGCGCCAGAAAAGACTACTACAAGCGATCTAACTTCCTAGGTACGAGTGACTGGGCCATCAGTCTGGACACGGGTCTGCAGCTAAAACTCGACCCCCTTGATAAACTCAACCCGCTGGTGCGCGCCGAGGATTGGCCGGACGGGCCTTCGGCGCTCAAGGGTGGCGTAGTTGATCTCCGGGTTCATGACGGCTGCAAGAAGAGAAAAGCCAACCTCCAAAAGATTCTCACAGGCTGGAACGATGCCGCCAAGATTTCTAAGGCGACCATGAAATGGAGACGCGGCAATAGGCTTCATGGAGCGCTGCAGGCATATTTCGGCACGCAGGCAGACGAGGGCCATTCGATCGGCCATGATCCCTTCTGGAGTAAGTCTCGGGCTGTTGCTCTCCTTCGTGCCGAATACTGACAAGTATCAGATAACTACAAACAGCAGTCTATTCTTCACACTCAGTGGTGGTCGGCTGGTGACTGGAAATATGTCTACATCTACTGCGATGAAGAAGACGTCCCGGTCAGAGCCAAAAGGAACTGGGGCAATTTTTGCCAGAAACAGAGAACGAACCCCAATACAGGCAAGGTAACAATCATCGACGTGTCCGCCAAGACGTTCAATGTGCCAGACAGAAGTGCATGGTACAAAGAGTATTACATTCTTCTCTGTCCCATTTTTCTTGGTACCCTGCCAGACAAGCCCAAATTTCAAGATCTTGAGGAGGTAGCCGAGGAGGGAGACGGCTACCTCCCAGTCAGAAAGTATATTGACAGATGGGCATCCGGCATCCGGGGCGTAACACTTTTCCATGAAATTATGCACTTCCGTGGCATCTCGAATCCCCATTGTGGTGGAGTGGATGAAAACTACGACCCTGTATCCCTGTATGATCTCGCGCACGGAAAGAGGAACATTAAAGAGAAGCAGGACTTTCTGCTGGTAAATGCACATACATGGGTAAGACGATGAACGGCATGGCAAGCTACATTGTATGAAACTGACACATTTTTCTTCTTGAGTAAATAGGCCGTCGCTAGCGTCGCCATGTGGATGATGGACAGATGGAGGGACATTGGTGTCCCCCTGCCCAGTAAAGTCGCAAACCGGCCACAGCGAAAGAGGGATGACGATCTGGAGAATCCTACCGACGATGGTTCAGACGGCCCATATGGGATTCCCGACAACGAGCTGCAAGATGAAAAGAGTGAGTAGAGCACTGCCCATCGCAGATACATCAGCGTTTGGCTTCACAAAACCCATCTAGAGACTAACCGCCTATTTCCGAAACAGTGGAGTTTGACGCCTCGCAAGTTGATCCTCGCCAGTTTTCATGGA
Organism: Lecanicillium saksenae; assembly: GCA_027627215.1. Classification (NCBI taxonomy): domain Eukaryota; kingdom Fungi; phylum Ascomycota; class Sordariomycetes; order Hypocreales; family Cordycipitaceae; genus Corniculantispora; species Corniculantispora saksenae. Next base: position 7,595 of record JANAKD010000772.1, on the reverse strand, counting down.
TTAGCTCCTTTGGAACTGTCGAGAGTTTTGACCCAGAGTAAGTTGGTTATATTTCCCACGTGTTGCAGTCTTGGGGTTGCCGGATAAGTAGATATGCAAAAACAAAGCTGACAAAGAAACCCTGCAGGCCGTGTGATGCGACGGCAACCCATATGAACCAGGAACAATGTCGCTGGAACTGCAACGGCGGCTCATGCAAGTCGGAGGGTGACGACTTGTGGTATTGCAGATGTCCGAACCCACTGTGCAGGGCTGGCCAGTACGACGATAAGCAGGCGTGCCAGCTGAGCTGCGTGGGCAGCTTATGCATCGCTACCCAGCAGCTGTGCAGAGAAGGTGACCCCAATTGCTCCGACAAGGTGACGTACGACTGCAACTGCAACCTGGACAACGGCGGAGGACCTGGAAGCGGACCCGGCGATGGAGGCAGTGGAAGTGGACCCGGTGATGGAGGCAGTGGAAGCGGACCCGGTGATGGAGGCAGTGGAAGCGGACCCGGCAATGGAGGCAGTGGAAGTGGACCGGGCCATAGGTAGCTGCGGCAAAGTGTAACGGTAGCTCATCCACTAGATTGATCAAGAGAGATCTACCATCGTATACTCTAGAATTACTTGGTTCTCAAGCGCCTGCCTATCCAAAAGTAGACATAATTCTAGTGTATCCTTTCCTATTTTTATTTTACTTTAGTTAGCTATCAGCATTTCGCCTCAGTCGTTTAATGCCACGCATACCTTGTCGTGCTCAACCAGAACGTGAGCGGCTGCTGATGAGGTTTGCTGCGGCACACCATGCGCCAAACGGATGGCCGAATGTCGGACCGGCGCCGAGATATATTCTTCTCATTATGGGCGCTGCTCTGTTTCTCACGGCATACAGATTGCCGATAGGATGTCCCTCGGCGTTTCAACACTTGTTGACACTCGTCCGGTGAAAGGCCTCCACTGACCCTCAAACCCCCGGGCCATGGGAACGGCATGGAACGGTGCCTTCTGTACAGGCCCTAGTTTGGGGCTCGGTTGGATTTTTGGGTCTCCCAGGTACCAGTGATGCTCAGAGCAGCCATTGTGAAAGTCGGTATCGACGCCCTGCCTTGGACATGGCATTGTATCTCCGCGTCGTCTTCAAAGACCCTGTTTGTCAATCCCTGTCCTGCCGGCCAGTTCTTCCAGAGTGGAGAATTTAAAATACAGCCGTCGTGAAACGCAGTCTTAGATGCAGCCAGTCATGTGAATTGTGCAACCCCAGATAGATCGTGAGACTCGGTCCCTGGTCGCGCACACCTCCTCACCACCTACTCGCTCCCCTCAGCTGACATTAAGTATATAAATGGAGTTCTTTCCGGTGATAAATCTCATGCCATTGAAAACTTTCGGTAATATAATATTAATAAAATTACTACAATTAGTTCCAATTCCGCAGAACAGGCCTGCGTCCGTCCACCCACCGCCACTATGCCATCATGGGCTTTCACATGTCAGCGCCGTCAGCAGCTCACAAGACCATACCTTCCTTGAGGACAGTGAATTAGTGCTGAAGTAGGGCCCTTGGGGTAGGGCTGTCAATTGCTCGCTTCCCAGACAGCTTGCGGCTATGGGCAGGGCGGCCAGCGGCAGGTCATTCCAAGGTTACATAGGTGGGTAACTGAAAGTCCAAGACTATTTTGCTGCCAAGTTCTTTGTATCGCCTTCTGGTGCTGTTTCAAAAGCAGATGGGGCAAAACTGAAAGCCTTGAGATGCAGAGCATCGAGCTCTTTGGCTATGCTTTGCTAGCCGTAATTTTCCGTCATGTTTGCAGACGATCTAACAACCATAACCGCGATGGTAGCGACTATTCCTACGACTCTACTCCATCTTTTCACTGCTACAGTCATCCAAAATGCAAAAATGTGGTAAATAAACCTCAACTCTCTCAAATCATACAACACTGTAGCAATCTTATGGTTCGTGTGCGGCTATAGCTTGACATTGCCTAGCTGTCATTTGTCCTCTCGTTCCACGTTCGGTTCTATGGCAGCTTCCTTTCCCTCCAGTCCTGCTGACCACCAGTTGACCTGCTGCCGACCGCTCTTCAATGATTTTTCATCTGAAGCGGATTCACTCTTATTTCGTATCAGTTTCCTTTTCACCACGTGAGATTCAAAATCCTGATCGCCTTCCCATTCCTCTGGAAGTACATCTCCTTTGAGGAAATGTCTAGCAATGTGTCTCATCCGGAAGGTGTAGTTCATTGTTCTGAAAGACACTCCTAAGTCATTTGAGCGCAGGTGGTATGGCTTTCCACAGAACCAGCATTTGACTCTTCGAGGTAATGATACCGAGGATTTACGGAAATGTTCGAGTATAATGTGATAAATCCAGCGTTCCGTATTTGTTATAGAAAATGTGGCTGTGCACCCCGTATATCTCGACATTTCGCATGGCAGTAGTGTGGGCTTAGATTGGTGTGCCGCACTTCCGACTTTGAGCTCGCCTCGCCAACGGGGCTTAGCTTCTATGAATTGTACATTTGTTGCAGCTTCTGGCAGTCGAACATATTTTCGACGTCTGTTTTCATCAGCCGGCTGCTTAATCCTGGTTGATTGGATTGATGTGTACTCTGTCGCACCTGAGCAGTTGTTTTCTGCTGCCCCTGCCAAGGGTTTTTCTGCCCGATCATCTGGGCTACCCGCTTCATCGCTAACGTCCAGCAAAGGTAACGAAAGCAAGAAGAGTTTCTCGAAATGGCGTAGAAGATGGTCTTCGTACTCTGGATATGTCAACGAGTATTTCCCGCAGAACACACAAGGCTGTAAAAGTAAAGGTGCCTCTGATAATATGACGACTGCCTGATCATTAGCCTTGATAGACTCAATGCCATGGTCAAATATTATGTGCTTCTGAAGAAATTCAAGCTCTGAGAATGACTGTGAGCACTCCCCGATAGGGCATATGTTATTTTGCCAGTGGGCTTTTCGCATGTGGCATCTCCAGTCTTCGCGATTGGTAAAGGCGTATTGCTCCTCGCAGCTATCTTCTAAGCAGATATAGGGTTTCAGATCATCAAGAATATGTTCCCTTGTGTCTGTTAGAAGGCAAGCGTGGTGGAAATATTGACTTCATGCCACTTACCGCCAGTTTTCGAGATTCTTGACCACAAAAGTTGAGTAGCAGTAGGGACACTGAACATGGCCACTCCTGCTTAGAATTGGAATTGGCGGAAAGCTGCTAAGGCGGCGCCTTTTGAGACCAATTTGCACGATCCACCAATCACTCTTATATTCCTCTTCATCCTCGCTATCCGTATCTTCCGGTGCATCCTCGAACCGCATCAAGGCTGATGAAGGATCTACGCTGGTTTGCTGCTGCATGTGGCCCAGAGCCTCTCCTGCTCTCTTCGCAATATTACTCTGATAAGCCTGGCGATTTTCAAAGTATTTTCGTCTTTTGGCCAATTCTAGGCCGAGCCTGTGCGATAACATTTCTGATAGAGTGTATTGTTCTTGAACCCTTTTTGCGTATATAGCAGCCGGATTGAGAGCTGGACTTGCAGTAACAATGGCGAGACGGTCATGGGACGAGGGCATTCTAACAGCGATATTAAGTCCAAGTAAATCATTCGTCACCTCGTCAATGTCTAGCAGAAGCTGATCGACCTCGGTTGATGTCGAATCATGCTCTAGGCTGTCGCCCTCATTGTCCTGTGGCAGCTCGTCCCACGGCACCATCGTCTTACTCCAAATTCCGATCAAATCAAGAAGCAGAGATTGTAGGTCTTGGAGCAGATATAACAGCTGCTGATGGACATGGGATGCCTCGCGGAGCTTGAAATCTAATGATTCAGCATCTTCCTGCCACCCGCCGATGTTTAGAGACCAGACTCGGAATCTCCCAGTTCTTTCACGCAAGTCCCATTCCTCGCGAGGCTCTGGAAACTCTTGCGCTGCCGATTTAGCTTTTTGGAACAACTCCAGGCAACGCTGAACGCCTGCCGGTACAGACGTGTAGGTCGCGGCCATGATAGGCGAAAATATGACGACAAGAATCAAAGCGTCTTCAGGAATAATTTCTAGTAGAGTGATGGTAGCAGGCTTTTAACAGGGTATTTAACTGCTACCGTCGGTCAGTATTTCATAATGGATCGTTGCGTCGGATGTGAGAGTGGCAATGGTACTGTGGTATATTGTCAGGCCGCAACGCACACATTTGTGATGCGCCTGACACTACCCCGCTCCGGAGACACACGAGGCTGCCATGCCACCAGCTTCAACTTATCAGAAATATTATGGATTCAACACTGACCGACTATATAACAAAACCGACATGTCTGGGCTCGAAGTTGTTGGCGTTGTACTGGGGAGCATTCCTCTTGTGATTTCGGCCCTGGAGCATTATCGCGATGGTGTTGTTACGCTTCAACGATGGCGTCGGTACAATCGCGAGCGCTTGAGCCTTTTGCGTGCTTTACGTACGGAACAGGTTAAATACCAAAATATCTGCGAGAAGCTCCTCCAGGGACTGGTGCCACCATGGCAAATCGAATCGATGCTTCAAAATCCTTTCGATCCCAACCATTGGGGTGACCATGGGGTCTTGAGGAAATTAAGAGCTAGACTCCATACTTCTGAAAGCATTTTTTTTGTGATTGTGTCGGATATCAATGATGCAATGGCAGACATGATAGATCGCTTGGGCATGAGTGCGCCATCTCAGGTACTTCTCCAACATGCGTGATGGTTGTATCAATGTTGATCTTCGCATAGAATAACGTTACCGAGCGCGCGGGCATCGGAAGAGAATTTCAAAGGATCATGTTTACTTTTAGTCGAGAAACTTTCTCTGACCTTATTTTATCCATTCGGCAAGGAATAAACGACCTCGAAATTCTCACCAACCAAAATCTCACGTTGGAGCCAAAAAGAAAAGATGCAACCCAGGTCCAGCTTCTCACCTTACTTCGAGACCTTTCTTCGTCATGTTATTTTGCGCTGCGACAGTGTCTACCTTGCTCATGTGGCCATATTCTGAGCTTGAAAATGGGGATCCATCCCATCGATGTCATGTATTCAGAAAATGAATCGACTATGCTGAAGGAGCTTGATTTAGACTTGCTCATGTCTCTTCCTGTGTCAATCGTTCCAACAAATGGCACGGTGGCAGATGATCATGAGTGGAAACATCTTCGATGCTTTTCAAGGCCAATAAATGACCACAAGATAGTGGCGGATAATAACAACGCTGCACGGATAATATCCAGGATGGCAAATTTGGACCTGGAGGTTGGGGCATTGGCGTCGGGCACGACCTCACGATTTAACAGCTCTTCAACGGAAATTTGCACACAGTCTTCAGCTTTGTCGACATCTATAATTTTCCAGGCGAAGAATGTCAGTGGACTACGCCCGTATCAGAATCAAGGCTCTGTGTCATCGCGGTTTATCGATAATCTATGTGCAGCAGTGAAAGATCCTGAGCAGGCTTTCCATACTGGGTGTTACGGATTGATCAAAGACTATCGAACGGTACATGGTAGGCAATTTGCCTTTGCTCCCACCAGCCTCAGTCCCACAACTAAACCGTTGGTACTTTCCTTGCTTCGCATTTGGGAATGTGGACAGGAAATACCGCGCATGTCCTACCGAGTAAGACAGAAATTGGCCGTTACAGTCGCTATCAATGTGATACAGCTCTACGATACACCTTGGCTGCCTGTCAACTTTACAGCTCAAAACATTATGTTCATGGCAAACGGCAAAGGTGGTTTCTATGATAACCCTTTTATCTGGAGCTCAAGTCAGTGTGACCGTCTCGAATATGCGACACAGGCTTCTCCAGAATACGAACCTGGGCGCAACCAAACGTTGCGTTCGCTGGGCTTTTTGCTGCTGGAGCTGTTTTTTGGGCGGCCGCTCTGGGATGACCTGGACCCCTCTGACCCAGGGAGCAAGGCTGCAAGAGCCCAGGTGTTGCTGATGCAGCTGAGAACAGAAAGCCTAAATTACTTCAGCGCTGTCAGCAGATGCCTGGATGGAGAGCTGCATGCGACTCCCTGCGACGACATGGAGCTGCGCGAGAACATATATTCCGGTGTGGTGGCGTTGTTAGAACGCGATTTGGAGGTATTATAGCAGACACATCTTTCAGGGATGTGTGCAGTTCTGCAAAATGAAGGTATTGTTCCACGGGATGACCAGGCACGGCGCGGCGGAATGACTTTACATGGACAGAAGAAGGTATGGGCAGGCAGTACGTTTCATCACATTAGTTGAGTGAATCAGTGCCTGAAATCAATTGGTCAAACTTGTTGAATATTGTATACACACGGTAGATAAAATACGAGAGCTTCAAATACCGCAATCGCGGATCTTGTCCTAATGCTGCAAGCTCAAGATAATGACTCGAGAATTTACGTGAGGCGTTAGAGCGCAATGCTAGAGTAGCAGCCACTTGGAAGGGCGGTAATGACGATGTGTTGCGCACCCATTCAACTCCAACTATTTATCCTCGTCGCACAGATGCGGACTGAAATCACGAGGCTCCTTTTGCTCTTCATCGAGCATCGCCTCTACGGCTGTACGCTGGATGGGAGTTTATGAGTCGCGCAATCCGCACTCCTCGATTAAACAACACTGACAGAATGCATCTATAGGGTATAGGATTACCCCAGACCAGCGCCCCACGTGGATCGTGAGACTCGGGCGACTAGGGTTGCATGTGTACTGAGCCTTACGCCTACATTGGATTGAATGCCTACACAAACAGAAGGATTGTAGGAGAAGGGTAAATGCAGGGACGTGATGATAACCTGGTCGCATTTTTATGAACCCTGAGAATTCTTGGGAAATTTTCACGACAGCGCAGTGCCCGCTCTCCCACCGCCTCTGTCCCGCCCATGGGCTTTCACATGTCAGCGCCGTCAGCAGCGCACTAGCCTCACAAGTGCAGCCAGACTCCCCATACAAGTTATTAGCTGTTGTAGAAACTCGCTAGAATACCCCGTATTCGCAGCCCAATTATTAATTTCTGTTCCCCAGGTGGCGCACATGTATACTGACTTAATTATTATGGTTTGGTTCCGCCCCTAGGTAGGGTCCCTCGCCCGCCTTGTCAGCTGCCGTCACGCGGGCCGCCATCCTTCACAAGCTTAGAAGCTTGTTGCCCCTCCACACAGACTAATACAAAGGGAGGGCGAGAACCGCAAACAGCAGCTCTCCGCCCGGTTTATCCTTTCTTTGTTCTTTCATCTCCAGCAACTTCGTATCGACATCCTCTTTTGTCCAATTACAGAGACGGCGTATTGAAATTTCAGCGCGCAGTCGTTGCTGAGCCGGCTTCGACCCCGAGGACATCACCAACAACCCTTACCCACGGCGTCATCGCGGTGGCTGGCTCTACGTCACAATTTACACGTGGGCACGGTGCCAGCCTGTCTCAGGTCTGACACATGATGAATTAAGCATTCCGCATATAATCCGACGACTTCCCCATACTACTACACTCGAGCGTTACACACATCTACTATACATCACACCTCTCAAGCCGTCGAACCATCGCGGCCCGTCGCCACCATGATTGACCACGTCCTGGGCCGGCCCTCGACCAAGTCGCGGCGCCTTCAG
>JANAKD010000771.1:0-13238 GCA_027627215.1 Lecanicillium saksenae | reverse complement strand
TTTGATCGTGGCGGTGGCCGTTACGACGACAGGCGCGGAGACCGAGACCATCGTGATCGCCGTGATCGTGACCGTGATCACGATCGTGGTGACCGAGGTGACCGCGGTGACCGTCCACCTCGCGATGGTGGCCGATTCGGCGATCGCGACGGTGGCCGCCGCACTGGCAGCAACAACGAGCCAATTGGTCGCCGCGAGGGTGGGTATCGTGACCGAGATAGGGACTACGATCGCCCCAGGGAGGACGATAACAGAAAGCGAGGCTACGAAGGCGGTGGCTACGAGGATCCCAGGAAACTCCGCAGATACTAAACTGCCTCAGATCACTCGAACGCTACGGCGATGCGCCATTCCGTGTAACGCCGCATTTGTCTCTGTTTGGCACGCGAGGCGTCGGTTTGAGGCCTAGTCGCTGCAGCCCGACGGTCGCTCGGGAAGGTAAACGTTCCCTTTGTGTTGTTTCTATATCTCTTTGTTACCATGCATTTAAACCACGGCGTCAATAAGGGGAAGTATTAAAAGGAAGTACGATAAAAAGCAGAAATAAATTGAAAACGTATTAATGGTGAGACAATTATCCCAGGATGGTTTTCAAGGTAAGGCAGAGAGGTAAGCAGACTCTGGCCTCGAATGTACCAAGCGTCTTTCATGACTAGCATCGTAATGCTCTTGTGATGGTCAGTTATTTGAAAGACGAAGAATATAGTAGCTAGCATTTGCTTTAGCTAGCTCAATAGCCGCTGTATAATACGAAAGATAATTGAGAAACTGCCACATGCACTACTGTTTGGGCAGACGCACTTGTATTCGGAAATGGTATATTCACTATTTTCTCTTTATTGGAAAAAAGAAGAGGATTGTGCTCCTCTAGTATATCAACTTCATGTCCACAACATAAAAGAAAGACCCAAGCCAACGCCAATACAAAGAATTTTAATCCCACATGGATGTCATGCCAGCGACGATGTCATTTTGTTCATCGCGTAAGAAGTTTGCTTTTATAATGCCCATCTTTGCCCGGCCAGGAAGATTTTAGTCCTGGTCCATGGCAGAGGGGTCAACCTCGGTGACCTCGCCGTTAGCAGCGCTCCAGTAACTATGACAAGCAAAATTAGCACATTGGTTCGCACACATATACACGGGTTTATGAGAAAGGGCAGAGGGCACATACGCCAAAACCTTGACCTTGAACTCGCTCAGGCAAACGTCAAACATCTTGAGCAGCCTCGTCTGTCGGGAGTCGAGGACGTCACCCTCCTTGCAGACGACGTAGGGCTCGCCGTCGCCGTCCTCGTCGCCGAGGACGACCTTGCCCTTGACCATGCGCGTGGGGACGCCGAGGCGGCGCAGCTCGGGCTCCAGGGTGTGCTCGAGGGGGATGTCGTTCTCGGCGGGGACCTCGCCGGCGGTAGCGTAGACGACACCCGTGGGGATGGTGAAGGAGCGGGTGGCGGTGACGCCGGCGCGCGCAAAGTCGACGAGGACGAGGCCCTCAAAGTAGCCGAGGACGGACTCGGGGGCGCGGTTGGTGAAGACGAGGCCGACGTTGCCAGTGAGGAGTCGCGCAATGGCCTCGATGCCGGGGGCGACGGCCTCTTCGGGAGTCTGACCGAGAGCCTTGGCCATGAGCTTGGTCTTGCCGTAGAAGATTCTGTAAAAAGAAGGTTCATAGATTAGCATAACAGGCCTTATGGGGGATGTTGTTTGTCGTGGCGGGCGCGGAGCGATGCGATTTCGAGGCGGGAGGGAAGATGGCGGCTTACCTGCTGTCGGAGAGCTCGCGGCGGACATCCTTTAGGTAGTTGTTGCGCATGTTGTCGATGCTGAACACGAAGCAGTGCTGGTACTCGGGGACGGCATCGCGAATGTTCTGAAAGAGCTTGTCCTTTTGCTCGCGGGTCTTCTTGTTAACCTGGGTGAGGTTGAAGGTTCTGGAGCGCTTCGACTTGGGCATTTTGGCGGGTTTATATTGTCTTTGTCTTTTTTGATTCTCGTAATCCAATTCAATCCGTGAATTCTAAGAAAGATAGGTGTATCAAGACTCTCTTTTGGCACCGTCGTGGTAATGGCGGTGTTGATCTTGAATGCGAAAAAAAAGTAATGGGCAGAATCAGGTACTGATAAGATAGCGCAGAAAAAAATTTAGGTGGTGGTGGTATTTTTTCTCGTCCACACACAAAAAATGCGCTAGGATTGGTCGTTGCGTTTTGGGGTCCGACCCCGCTGTGGACTACTGGCCGAGTCTCCAATAGCGCTACAAAGTACTTGTGCGGCTCTCTGAGACAACCCAGCTGCATGACTACAAGTTGAGATAGAGTACATTAATAAATTCTCCTTGAAATGCTTCATCAATATTATACATAGGATAATTCTAAGAATTATTACTTATTTTGTTTTCAAGCCCTGTTTTCTAGATACATAGTCCTTCTTATAGCGTCCTCACCAACTTCATCTACACTACACCAAACACGTCAAGAGCATTTATAAATCTATTTCTTTGCAAAATTCTACAACTAGAAAAAAAAAACCAAAGACAAACGCTTTCTATCATGAATAAAACGAAACAACAGTAATAAGACAGACAGATGGCACTCTTCATGCCTTGGAGCTGTCCTTCTCATGCTTCCAAAAGCAGTACTTGGCTGTTGTGATCTCTTTCCAATAGCGAGTTCCTGTAAATACAGCAGCAGGGCCAAGTACTGGAACAGATATAAGAGATACTAATCCGGCACGGATGGCACTCCAAGTCGTGGTGTAGCCTTGCACTCGCGTGCTTAGAATGCTAGCAAGTGCACCGCCGACGAGGTTTCCAGATAAAACAAAGGTTTCGCGCGTCTTGAACATGTCAAATACCTGGCTCGATGGAGCTGAACTCGCCAGACAGGGTAACACGACAATTCCCAGATGCACAGCTGCGGCAGCCACAGTCGCCACGGCGTACAGTGTCTTGAGTGACGGCAGGTCGCTGTTGTTGACATCCAGGAACCCCTTCTTGTCATTCTTCAGAGCTTCTTCATCCTTAGTCCGAGAGTAAATGAATTGTGTAACAGGAGCAATCAGAAGGGGAGCCAATCTCCAGAGCGAAGCGGCCTCGATCTGGCTACTCGAACGTGCAGCTGCGTAGAATGCTGCAGCTGCGACGGCGAAGCTGATGACAGTAGCTGGCAGGATAGATTTAATCGCGGCTGGTCGCACGGGACGACCGACCATGATCGTAGCGACGGGCCCGGTGTTCTTGATCTCAGTGAGACCAAGGTAGGTCGGCACAACTGTAGTGGCGCCAATAACGTCAGCGGCCAAAGAGTACAGTCCTGTGCTACAAAAAGGTTAGTGACTAAGAAAGGTAGAGTAAATCTCATGTAATGCTTACTACTTCATAAGGGGACCAAGCATCGCTTGTCTGTTGCAGCGGCGGTATCTTTCGAGAGTCCAGTACACGGCCATAGTGGTGAGGAGAGAGGTGGTATACACGGTTGACGAAGGAGTACCCGTATGAGCTGACGAAAACACTTGACTAATTCCTGTCAGTTGCTTGAACGTAGTTCTGAGAAGAGAAGCCGGCGCGTTATCCGTCGTGCACAGCATCTTGCCGGCCAACCACAAACCGGCATAGGCAGCCACTGCACCTGCGTTCCACAAAGGATTGTCGATATTCTTCGCCGGCAGCTCATCTGCAAAAGGAATAAAATGTGGACGATATGGTAGAGGAAGCTTGTTCAACTTTGCAGTATTGAACATGATAGCTCTATTGACCTCATGCTTCGTGTCCAAAGACAGATTCTCCGCGACCAGCGGGAACAGGCGCAAGAAGAGTTGATTCTGCATTGCTTGCGACTCTTGCATCTCAAACGCGTCATTTCTCGAGTACTCGACATGCTCTTGGCGGGCCACCTCAGTCTCCAGGAATGCAGACTCGAGTTCTGACTTTGGAATCCTTCCACCAAACTTGTCCAGTCGCCGTGTCAGTGCGTTTACCAGTGCAGCAGCATCTTGGATAGCCATGTTACACCCTTGGCCTGTGATTGGCACCATCTAAACAAGTTAGTTTGCGGACTGGATTGGTGCAGAAAATGGTTGCCTACCTTGTGTGCAGAGTCGCCGATAGTCACCAGTCGACCGAAATGCCACTTCTCAAATACCCAGTTCTGCAATGGGAGCATGCCATTTGTCTCGCTGCTGCCCTTCCACAAGTCTCCGAGTGTGATTCCCGTCACGACTTCGTCGTCAAACCGCTTCTCTACCAGTGCCTTCATGTCTGCTTCAGTATATCGCGGCGCCTTGCACCCCTTTATCGGTTCGGGGAGCCTCTCCATCAGACCCCAGAATATGCGACCGTCGGCATTCCCGTATGTGAGATATGATCTGCCCTGGTTGGCCTCCATTGCGAGTTGACGGGGAGGGAAGGGCTTGTCGATATATGCGATTCCAAACAGAGTGGCATATTGAATTTCAACATCTGATTAGTGTCAGTGTTAGATGTTCGCGGTGTAGCATCCGTCTAACTTACTGTCCTCTTCAGTCACCAGTGGGTGATTTGGCGATACTTTAGCGGCCATGCGGCGCATCTCCTTGCGCACAATGCTGTGGACGCCGTCGGCTCCAATGACAATATCACCCGAATAAACTTCACCATTGGTCGTAAGAACCTCCACACCAGAATCTGTCTCGATAATTTCCTGGACACGCTTATTGACGAGGATCTTAGACCGATCTCGGAGGTTGTCATACAGCACGTTCAGTAAATGCTGTCGATGGCAACTGCAAGTAACGTAGCCATACCTAAGAAGAAGTTAGACAGATGCTACTCTGTTGTTGAAGCAAGAGTTCCAACCTGTGTCTGAAGTGCTCCGCGGTGGCGGACGAAAACATAGTTATCCCGTGAACTTTGACACTCAAGTCTTCAACCTCGTCTGCGCCAGCGTAGAATGCATCAAGGCATCCAAGCTGATCTATTACACGCAGTGCATTTGACAAGAAAATGCCCGTGCCAATGCGAGGGGTGATGTCGCTGTGCGCTTCGAGAACCACGTAGTCGATGTCGAGCTGCTCCAACATATTGGCGAGGGCCAAGCCGGTCGGGCCACCGCCTACAACGACGACTTTGAAGTCGTATTTCGACATGGTGAATTTTTTGAGCTAAAAAAAAATAGAAATATGATGATACGGGATGTTGAAAATGAACTGTACATCCAGAAATACAGAATACAAATTCTACTGGCACAGCTCAATTGTATCTATATAGACATCATTGGTCTTAGTTGACGCACTCTTTGCATCTGACAGCAACATATACGAGCATAAAAATATCAGAATATATGCATATAAACAGACCAGTTTGAGAGGTGATAGACGCAGGCTCATGTCAGGTCATCTTCGTAGATGTTAAACGGTGCATCCTAAAACGGTAGGCAGTTTAAACGATCGGCTGAGACGTGCTAGTCAGCGCGCCGATCGAGCCCTTATACTTAAAGGGAGAAGGAGCCGCCCAAGCACTGTCACAGGGCTCCTGTAATAAATTTCCATTTACAGAATATATTTTTTACGAGCCGCTCAGATCATTACGTGTGCGCGAACCGAGGGTTACTGTGCACTTTGTTCAGAGAGGCGGGTCAGCACTCACTCCAACGTTCCGAACACAACTCCATCAGGGGGCAGACCTGGCTACACGGTTTCGGGCCCGTTGCTTCCTCTGCTTTAAGAAAGAGAAATCCATGCAAATTGATGAGTTTTGTTTCAAGAAGAGAATCAGCTCGAACTTACACCCAGTGCCTGCTTTGCAGGCTTGTCGGTGCGTATTGGGCGACACTCCGTCTTGCACGTGAGGACCACCTCAATAAGGAAGCAATCACTTACTGAGGGAGAGTAATGTATTTAAGTAAAAATTGTTGTTTGAAGAAGAAAAACTGATATTATGAAAGATAATCCCAAGAAACAGAGCGAGACGCGTTGGATGAGTAAGCCTCGCGTTACGTACATAACTTATCAAGGTGAGAGTGGTAGCTTCTGCCCGAAGCTGACACCCTAAGCCGAGGGCCATACGGACTGCTTGAATTTACGTCAGAGTAAATGTCCTTGACACCCGGAAGATACATCCGTCAAGAGATGTTATAGACTATTTTCAGCTTTCCGGGTGCCGTGACCGTAGATGGCCGGTGGGCTGGTTACTTTACTTGTTACATCTGAGGCTGAGCGAGACTCCCCGAAAAGAGGCGTCTGCATGATCGTCATTTACGGCCGTGAGGAGCCCAGATTGTTCGTTACAGAAATCGGCAACTCACATAGGTTGTGACTTCTTGCCGCATGAAATGCCACTGGGTATACACGGTCTCTACAGCAGAGCTGGCGTCGTTAGAGAGCTTCGCATGGGTAAATGCAAGTAGAAGTTGCGTATTTCCTCGCATCCGTGTTGATTTTACTTGAAGCCTCACCGACCAGCTCTGTAACTGTTGGCGCTGGCGAGAGCTCAATCGCGGGCTTGCTCGGCCTTACACACCCAGCGGTGGACAGGTCCTCCTGTCAGACGTTCTAATTGCTAATGAAGATCCCTCCATAATCGTGTACTGAATTCTTGGTTTCTAGCGACCCACCGGTTCCAACACACTCTGTTCTGTCAATAAACAGAGTCACATCCCATCTTTTTACTAAATAATAATCCGTGCTGCCGGGCTAGTGCCAGGTTCGAGGTCTCCGTGACCGTCCTCCCCGCACCGCCAGGCCCCCTTGTCGCCCTTGGCGTGCAACTCCGTATCGAGCGATTCGAGGATTTAATAAACCCGAAATCTCGCAAGCCCAGCTCGGCGCGTTATTACTAGGCCAGCAAAAGTCTAGCAGGCAAGGCACCTCCCACGGGGCGGCCTTCTCCATCTCATTGCTTACTCGCTACGCTGTAACGGGAAGGTCAGATGTGCCGCTAGCCCCCGATCCCACGCTGGCGTCTCGGCTGTGGCCCAGTCTGACTGCTGTGCTGCATGAATATGTCACCTTCATTCATGGCACAGCTATTTAATTGGGTTTTGAAAGGGTGCAGTTTTGCCTTCGGGCACACCCAGAGGCACCTTAGTGAGCTGTCACTAAAGACAAATCGGGTATAATGTGTACCTTGCATGTTCTTCCGTGAATAACTCCGAATCAACTTTGGCATACGACTTGGCCTGATGTTGTGGAGAACCTAGAAGGGGCCCAAGGTTCCCATGCAGGCCCATCGCGGTGCTTTTGCGGCGAGATGCGTGCGCCGACATTACAACCACTAACTTAATTGGCTGATGGTGATATGGGTGCTCAAGAAGAGCTTGGGGAATACCGGTCCGCCCCGTAATAGTTCGAGATGAAAAAGGCCTTGTCCCCCGCAACTTCATCAGATGTCTTCAGCATTGGCTGGCACAGATCTTTCCCAAAGCCTGTCGAGATCTACTCGTGCGACAAACCATGAAGATTTCCACCCTCCTGGCCCATACGGCCCCCCTGTTCGCCTCCTTGGCTGCAGCCCTTCCCGCAAGAGAATCTTCTCTGGAGGAACGACAGTCTGCCTCTTCTTGGTTCCTGCCGAACCTTGATCACACATCTGGCCCTGTCCGAGGCTATGTACCCAACTTGCCTACCTTCGACTATCCTGTCTACAAATCTGTCAACTCCGGTGATTCCCAGGGTTTGATCAATGCCCTCACTTCCGATGGCCCCAGCGGCAACCGCAATAACTGCTGGCTCGCTGGACAGCCGCGTGTCATCTACCTCGCTCCTGGTAAGCACCGTAGGCTCAAATTCACCATGTATCTGCTTTGTTAATAGCACCACAGGCACTTACACTCTTTCTTCATCTCTTAACATGATCACTGATACCGTGATTATTGGAGATGCCTCCAATCCTCCCATTATCAAAGCCTCTTCCGGTTTCAATGGTAACTACCTCATTGTCGGTGGTCAGGGTGATGGCGGCGACCGCCCTTGTGGTGGCTCCGGTGGAGAAACTCACTTCTCCATCATGATCAAGAACGTGGTTCTTGATACCACCTCCAATGCTGGAAACAACGGTTTCACCGCTCTTAGCTGGGCCGTTGCCCAGAACTGCGCTCTGGTCAACGTTAAGATCAACATGCCTCAAGGTGCCCACACTGGTATGATCATGGGAGGTGGCTCTACTATCTCGGCCTCTGATGTCCACTTCACCTACGGCAACGTTGGTCTGCACTGGGCTGGCCATCAGCAGGGACAGATCAAGGGCATGACTTTCGACAAGTGCACCACCGGTATTCTGATCGATAGCGGCTTCACCATCAGCATCCTTGCCCCTTCGTGCAATACTGTCAGCAATTGCATCGTGCTCAACTCCGGCAATGCTTGGGTTGCAGTTATTGATGGACAGAACGTCAACTCTGGTGACTTCTTCACTAGCAGAGTCCAGTACCCCAACTTCATGCTCGAGAATATTTCCAATGATAACAGCCGTAGCAACATCGTTACTGTTGCCGGCAACGTCAAGGTTGGCGGCAAGAGCAGCCTTGGTACATACATCTACGGAAACACTCGTGGTACCAACCCCATCTATCAGACCAACCCGACTGAGAAGGCTCCTAACAGGCCCGCTGCTCTGGCCCCTGGTGGCAAGTATCCCTCTATGAGTGCTCCTCAGTATGCCGACAAGAAGATTTCCGATGTTATCAATCTCAAGGACGTCAACCAAAACGGAGGCTTCAACCTGCACGGCGATGGCAACGTCGACGACACTCAAGCCCTACAGGGCGCTCTCAACACTGCTGCCAGCAAGGGCAAGCTGGCATACCTTCCTTTCGGTGTGTACAAAGTTACCTCCACCATCACCATTCCTCCTGGCACCGAACTCTACGGCGAGGGTTGGTCCACTATTTCCGGTTCAGGAAACGCTTTCGGCTCTGCATCCAACCCTACCCCTGTTGTTCAGATTGGTAGCACTCCTGGTCAGAAGGGTACTGCCCGTATCCAGGATGTTCGCTTCACCGTGCACGAGGCTTTGGCCGGAGCTATCCTTCTCCGCATCAACATGGCTGGTAACAACCCCGGCGATGTCGCAGTATTCAACTCGCTCAATACTATTGGCGGTACCCGTGATACCAATATCAACTGTGATTATGAGGGTAACTGCAAGGCTGCATACCTTGGTCTTCACTTGGCTGCTGGCTCTTCTGCTTACATTGACAACTTCTGGTCTTGGGTTGCCGACCACCCTGTTGATGACAGTGGTAAGGGCATCCGCGCCGCTGTGAAGGGTGGTGTCTTGATTGAGGCAACCGCTGGTACTTGGCTCGCTGGTGTCGGCTCTGAGCACAACTGGCTCTACCAATTGTCTCTCCATAACGCTGCCAACGTCTTCATTGGCATGTTTCAGAGTGAGACCAACTACAACCAGGCCACTCATGGTGCGCCAGTCAATCCACAGCCCTTCTCCACCACTAGCTCGGATCCTGATTTCGCCTGGTGCAACGGCGGCGACAGCACTTGCCGCATGAGTCTTGCCCAATTCTACACGGGTAGCAACAAGGGCATCTACCACTATGCTTCCGGCAGCTGGAACTTCGCTGGTTTGACTGGTGTTGATCAAGGTGTCATGAATGTTATTCACGACAACGTGAGCGACGGCCATCTTCACGGATTCTGCGCTGGCCCCAACGTTAACAAGATCATGCGCCTGCCTAACGGTAGCCAGTTTGGCAACGGTGGCAATGATGGCTACGGTGGCTCTTGGGGCACTCTGGTAGCCGACATTGCCAGCCAGTCCTAAGTACACAAAAACGAATGCGCAACGCGATTTCACGTATATATAATCCTTTGCGTTAATGACTTCCCACGCCTGTATATACAATAGCATTGGTCTAGCTTTATATAACAAGAATACATATGATATGAACTGACAATCAAATCTCTTCAAATAAATACTTAGATGGTATTTCTCGAATGTTGTGTGCCCATATTGTATCCACCGCTATTGACTAACTTATACGGCCATCAAGGTACCTACCTATCCTCGAACTTATATATACATGTGGAACGGCCTATCTGCAATCAATTTTTCGCAAGAAAAGTCAAGGCGCCGAGAACATAACCGTCAAGCCCGGTCTGTAGCGTCGGCATTATAACTGGAGCAAACATGGGTGAATGATTCGCGGGGATATCTTTCGAAATAGTACCCTGTGCTTCAATCTGATCCCACCGGGACTCTTCAATGCTGCCGTACATGAAGAAGCAATAGGGCTTGTCCACAGCGGTGGCCAGAATCGAGAAGTCCTCACTTCCACCAAGTCGCGGTAAGTTTCGGTTATACTGGCCCCTTTCCTCGCCAAAATGGACTGAAAATGTATCCTCAATCTTCTTGGTGGTTTCAATGTCGTTGATTGTCAGAGGAAAGGACCTGGTCATTTTGAATTCGGGCTCCTTGGTAGATTCGGCGCAGGCACACTCCGAAGCGACAACAGCCTTGATGCGACGCATGATGCGCTCTCTGGTTTCTGCGGTGGTTGAGCGGGTGTCGATTCCCAGAACGGCAGAGTCGGCGATGACGTTCTCCGCATCGCCGGCGTGAATGGTCGCCACAGTCACGACACTCGAATCCGCGGGGTCTGTCTCGCGGCTGACAAGCGTCTGCAACTTCATAATTGCGCTGGCAGCAATGACAATGGGATCGATTGACGTGTGAGGCATGCTGGCATGGGAACCACGGCCGTGGATCGTCACCTCCATACTGTCCGCGCTTGTGGCGACGATGCCGCGCCCGGTGCCGATAGAGCCAGCACGAAACGGCATGACGTGCGCTCCAAGGACGACATTGGGGATCGGAACCCCGTGATGAGTGTAAAGGCCATCATCCACCATGGCTTGCGCCCCAGTTCCACGTTCCTCAGCAGGCTGGAAGACGAGAATCAGAGTGCCGGACCAAGTCGCACGAGCAGCGAACAAGGCTGCGGCGGCACCAAGTAGACAGGTGATGTGCATATCGTGGCCGCAGGCATGCATCACAGGCTTTTCAACTCCCGTAGCGGCGTGGACCATGCGTTTCGTGCTGGCGTACGGAAGGCCAGTTCGTTCCTCGACAGGGAGGGCGTCAATGTCAGCGCGGAGGAGCACTTTGGGCCCGTCGCCGTTGGAAAGCACGGCGGCAAGCCCATGACCGCCAATGTTGGTCTTGATGACAAGGTCGTCCGGGCCAATGTTTTTGAGCTTTTCCGCGATTAGAGCGGCAGTTTCGGACTCCTGGTTGGACAGCTCTGGGTTTTGATGGAGGTACTTGTAGAGCTCTTGTAGCGGGCCTAAGTCTGGCCTGTGCTGGGCTACAAGTTGCGACAGTGCAGACGCCATGGTATCTTGCTAGGTATACGTATTTCACTGAAATTTTACTATTTCAGAGGCGGTATTGTGAAGAGGATGCGTAGTGTACAGCAATGCTAAGACTCATGGCTCTAGTTCATGATCCCCGCCTTCAGCGTGGGGGTGAGGAGGGGAAGTAGCGCGCCCTATCGAGTACAAGAGGAACACTCCGGAGTAACCGGAAATCGATTACAAAAGAACGATTGAATTGAGGATAGCTCTCATTCAATTTTGCATTCTACAATTCAACGAGAGCAGATTCCAATGTCGATGTGACGGCTAGTGGCGATATCGGGACGGTGTTGCCGGGGCGGCGTAGCCGATGGCAGCGCCGAGGGCGAGACAGGATTAACTACCACGATGGCAAAAGAGACAACAACGAAGAACATATTCCAAAAGATTACGTCTTGATAGAATGTCCATTTGAATTGATTTTCGGAGTACTTTTCTTTGCAGAGACAACCAGCATGCGGGCTAGAGACGACCACCAACGCTCCTGGAGCTACGAGCAAGGCATGTAATCCTCCAAGATTATTTTTCTCTGAACTATATCGCATATAATATCGCAATTTTCTTTCTCTCCAAGTCCATTATAAGCCAATATGCCGTTTACTTGCTCCCGCTCTCGCCAGGCAGCGTCCATTGTACGCACCCAATGTACAACGCCCGACGGCCCAATGAGGCAAAGCGGCAACGCACGGGCCAGGTCTTGCTGCGATGACACCAACTGCCTTTTTCCGCCCCAAACCCTCTCTCCTCTGCCGCAGCACTCTCAAAACCCTTCTTGACGACACACTCGAATCAAGCGAAACTTTGTTTCCATCTCCCTCCCTCTTCGCGCTATCCTCCAGACGAATCTTGCAGAGATTCCATCCTCTCACAAAAAGTTTTATTACATCCTTTACCTCCAATCCCCTTCTCCGCCGCCATAACCTCCCTTGCGCTTGTATCAAGCACACTGTTTTTTTTCTGTTTGTCATCCCAGGCAAAAGCAATCATCACCTCCTCCTTTCCTTCGACATTGCGCCCAGAGTCCATCTAGGCCCGACTTCCGATCGAATCCTCCCGATACATCTGCATCCTTGCACATTCATTCGCAGCTTTGCTACGCGCATCTAGCTTTGTTTGTGCCGATATCGCCACCTCCCACCCTTAGCCGCCGTGCCCCCCTCACATCTCTCACACACATCATGGTTACCAACGGCAGCTTCGCCCAGCAGGACCAGCACAAGGCTGCTGCTGATCAGTTCCCTGCATCGAACGACAACAGCAACCTGGCCAAAGATGAAGTTGGCTGGTACTTCGTTGAGCAGTACTACACAACTCTGAGCAAGTCTCCTGAGAAGCTTCACGTGAGTCCATCTGAACGTGCCTCCCAACGCGACCCAAGCTAACCAGAGATGCACAGCTCTTCTACAGCAAGCGTTCCCAGTTTGTCTACGGACAAGAGGCTGAGGTTGCCAACGTCTCTGTCGGCCGTCAGGTAAGCAGCTAATTTGTGCCTTTGTTACACAGTCGCACACGAAAAATCCGACTAACTCGCATTTCGCACACAGGCCATTCAAGAGCGCATCAAGGCCCTCGATTTCCAGGACTGCAAGGTTCGCGTCTCCAACGTCGATTCCCAGGCTTCGGACGAGAGTATTGTTATCCAGGTCATCGGCGAGACCTCCAACAAGGGTGCTGAGCCCAGAAAGTTTGTCCAGACCTTCGTCCTTGCCCAGCAGCCCTCTGGATACTTCGTTCTCAACGACATGCTGCGATACATCGACGAGGAAGATGACGCCGAGGCTGAGGAGGCTGAGGAGGAGACCCCCGCCCCCGCCGTGGAGGCTCCTGAGGCCGCTCCTGAGCCCGTCGTCGAGGCTGCCCCCGTTGAGACGAAGCTCATTTCTGAGGTCGCTGAG
>JANAKD010000770.1:0-13251 GCA_027627215.1 Lecanicillium saksenae | reverse complement strand
CGCCGCTCTGTGGTTCAAGCTCGCCAACAAGACCAACATCCAGCCCAACGCTGTCGCCTACGCTTGCTTGTTTGCCGTCACGTCGGGCATCATGGTCAGCGTCGCGCTGCAGCTATTTGTCGAGGGTCTCAGCCTGAATCACAACCGCAACTTGTGCATGTTCTTTGGCTTCCTCGGCATGGCGATTCTGGGACTGTCGAATGCCCTATTTGCCGCGCATTAACAACATTGTTTCGAGACAAAAATAAAAATAAAAAACAGCCGCGGGCGCCCCGGGAACTCTTTTTTTTATCATGACTAGCAGCATTTTTTAGTTTCATTTTTTTGTATTTTTCAGCGCGGGACTTTGCATCACGCGACTCTGATCGCGACGAATACGGTTTACACATTGAATCTCGGTATAGAAGGTTATCATTTCTCTTACGATCAAAGAGCCGCAATTACCGTTGCCATATAGATAGAAGAGCGAAAAGGACAGGAGAGAGACAGAGAGAGTATACAGTACGAATCAAAGTATTGAATCATTTATTCTTCATTCAGCAAGTCATCTCATGACATGATTGAGCAAATCATTTAAAAAAACATGAAACCTTTTGCGCTTTTTTAGAGACCCCCCAAACCAGTAAATCCTATAAGTTACGCCTGTGCCTTGTATGCCGCTATATGTATCTGTTGATTCCTTCAAGTCATCATAATCGAGTATCAAAACATGATCACTCCAAAAACAAGCTCCTCTGTTGTGTCTTATAGACTACCCAGCAATGGGTCAATGTGAGCGTCCAACGCTGGTGAATCGCGCGCAAGTAGCATAATGCCGACTTCGTCGTCGAGCCACTCGTCCCGCGGCGGCTCGTAGTGCATCTCCGCCGCAAAGATGGCATCGCCGCCATCGTCGTCGTCGGCGTTGCCGCCGCCAAACACGCCATCTTCCAGGAACGGCTTCTGCTCGCCGCTCTCCGCGAACAGTGCCTCCGGCGCGGCGTGCGCCGCAGACATGTGCACCTCGAGATCAAAGTACCGCGCAAACGCCTGCGGGCAGTGCGCGCAGGCAATCGTCTTCTTGGCCTGTATCTGCACGCCGGAGATCTCGTCAATCATGTCCGAGTCCCCGTCGGAGGCGGGCGAGCGCGCGGCCGAGCTGGCCTTGGGCCGCTCCTGGCGCAGGTGGATGTAGCGGACGTGGTCCTCGAGGCGCACCTTTGTGCAGAACTTGTCGCCGCAGCCGTCGGCGTTGGACCAGGCCTCGAGGCCGGCCACGTTGCTCAGGTCCACCTCGCCGCAGATGAAGCGGAAGCCCTCGTGGGCGGTGCGCTTGTGCGCGCGCAGGTTGGACTTTTTGGTGAAGCTCTTGACGCAGCCGGCGTGGTCGCAGTTGAAGGTGCGGCGGTCGTTGAGCGTCTTGCCCGAGTGGTGCATATCGATGTGGGAGACCATCTCCGCCTCGGAGGACGACTTGAAGTCGCAGAACAGGCAGTTTTGATGCTCCAACTTCATGTGCGCCTGCAGCAGCAGCTGCGTGGTGAAGCCTACATGCTTCTCGGTGCCGTCGGGACCCTTTTGCAAGGCGCAATCGCTGCACCAAAACTTGAGCTCGCCGTGGATCTTTTGGTGATGACGCTTCAGGGCACCCTTGGACTCGAACTTGGCGTCGCAGCCAGGCTCGGCGCATTGGTGCGGCGACTCACCCTTGTGCTCTTTCAGGACGTGCTTGTGTAGTGTTTCCTTTTTGCGGAAGCTTTGGCCGCAGTCGGGGCATCGGAATCGGTCGGCGCCCTCGTGGACGGCTTGATGTCGCTTCAGCCTCGTACCGGTGACGAAGCTCTTGCCGCAGCCCTCTCGTTGGCAGACATGCTTGCGTTCATTGGTGTGGACGGCCTTGATGTGCTGCTTGAGATGCTTGTCTTCTATATAGTCTTTGTCGCAGCCTTCATATGTACACTTGAATGGCCGCGAGTTGGTGTGGGAGTTGAGGTGGTCTCGTAATCGGGCAGGTCGGTTAAATGTCTTGGGGCAGCCTGGCCAGGTGCATGGTAGGGTCTTGAGATCGGAGGGAAATTTGGCACGGGGAGTCGTGGCGACGGTAACAGGAGATTCCATGTCCCCCGCAAAGGAGCTTGGTGTCTGGACAGTCGTTACATCGTCTTCGCCGGCATCTAGCAAGGGATCTAGAAAGAAACGGTCAGCAGCGGACGGGATGGAAAACTTTTGTGCTCCGTGGCGCCGTACATATGCTATCGACAGCGTCATCGTGTAGCCGCTTGGCAGGATATGCCTCGAGCGGCCCAGCCTCGGCACTTCGTTTGCTCATAATGTGCTCATGACGTTCCAGACGTCGACTTGCAAAGCTGGACTTGATCAATTAAACGGTGGGCTGGCGGGTGGCAGAACAGCAAAAGATTAAGGCGGTGTCTGGAAAAAGTTTGTGGGGCTTATCGTTGTGACGATACTGTGGTGGGTTTCTAGCAGAGCTGCCAGATTGCCTGGTTCGCGCTAGGCGGTGCTGGTTCTAGCGCTCGTTGGCCGCTGCCAGCGCTGCTTGGAGGGTCGCGCGCGCCCGGAAAAACTCTACCGCTGAGATCCAGCCGTGCCATTTTTCACGAGCCGTCTGCAACCCATTGACGATACCTCGACACCCGCAATATCAACTCTAGGAGCGGCCTAGCGACTCGGTGACGGCAGTTTGCGATTCTTCAGCTCACGAAGACTATTGGAAATGTCTGACTTTGGCGACGACGATGTCGGTGGTGGCGGGTAAGCAGTTGCGCCTGCGCGGCCCCAGCGCTGTTTGCGCCGCGTTTCACTTGCCTTCAATTTCGCATGTTAACGTTGTGTCCCGCCTGACAGTGACGACAACGTCTTCGAGGAAGAGGACGTGACCGAATTCTACGATCCCGAGGTCGCCGAGGGAGACGAGGACCAGGACCAGCTGGAGAATGGCGAGGATCAGGACAACATTGTCGTCTCCGGCGACCCTTCCGCGGCCGCTAACGCCAGTCGCGACAAGTCGACCAAGGACAAGAAAATCCCCGATGCGGAGCGCAATACGACACCATACATGACAAAATACGAGAGAGCGCGTATCCTGGGCACCCGTGCTCTGCAAATTAGGTACGATAGACCATGAGGGACGCGAGGCCGTAAATCTGGGTAAAGCTAACGCAGCATGAATGCAGCATGAATGCACCTGTGCTGGTCGACTTGGAAGGAGAAACGGATCCGCTGCAGATTGCCATCAAGGAGCTGCGCGAGAAGAAGATCCCTCTGATCGTCCGGCGATACCTTCCGGATGGCTAGTACGTTTTCCCCGTTCGCGAGGGCATCCCATTCGCTCTACTAACCACTTGACTGTAGCTACGAGGACTGGACCTGCGAAGAACTTCTCCAGTAAATCTCTCTCGACAAATACATGCGGGCGGCATGCCGCGAACGGTGGCGATGACGACAGGCCGCCTCCCAGACACAGATTCAGATACCCACGAGTGCCTCCAGCATCAGCGCACCACTTCCATCGGTTTTAAAGACAGGGAAAGGGAAAGGGAAAACAGATACATGGTAATCTTCGACCTGTGCGCGCGCCACTGCTCTTTCTCGCCTCGTTGGGCGTGCCAGCAGAGCACTGAAAAAGGCTCCGCAAGGTTGCCTTTAATGAATGCATGAGCGCGGCGTTTACCAAACAACTAAAAAAACAAAAATGTTTTTGTGTATTTTTTTTTATAATTATACTTTTATAAAGATCGGTCTTTGCTACCGGAATGGAGGAATAAAAGCAAATCGAATCACCTTTCGGCTAACCCCCCTCACTTTGCGCAGTGCTTTCAACCACCCTCCTGACGAATTGCTGTGCAGAAACAAGACATTCCTATCAAAAGTGAATAGCTGGTCTCGTCCGTCGAAATAAGAAATTAGCAACCAGCGCGATGCCACGCAAGGGTTCTACTTCGAGACTAGTGTGAGCGCATATGATCCTCAGCCCTACATAAATGCTGCCCTCCTTCTACATGTATTCCCAAGTTGGGCTATCGAGATTGCGCGGCGCGCGGAGTCGTCGTCATCGCTTCGTCTCACTATGCATTGCCGCTTCCTTCGAGTGCGCCAGGCCGCCCGCTGACTGCTGCATTGCAGCCACACCAATGGTGCAAGTCTAGCCCGCTATGGATGTCGCCGGTCAAAGAGCTTGCGTGCCAAGGTTAGTGAACCCTGCGCTAGAGAGCCTGATCCGGAGGATGCCACTCAAGTACTGATAAACGGTCATTTACATGACGGCGGCGTGTTTTGCCAAATGTATCTTGGAGCCGGAGCCTGCCTATATGTATTGATTGTCCTGCCGTGAAGCCCGCTTACTTCTCTCTGTTCTCGGTGACGGACTCGCAGCCGAGCATCCTCGCCATTACAAGACTGACACTTCGTGTTGGCCCAACACACCACCATGACCAATTCTGAGCAGCGCCCAACGGAGAGCGATCCTTTGCTGCCGCCCGCAGATTTAGTGAGCGCTTCCGAGGCCGCCAGCACAGACAGTGATGCGGTGGTCGATGACCGCACCGTGGCAGAGCGGCTGAGGATTGCGATTCCATGCGTCCTCGCCATCTTCTGCCTGGTCCTGGGCGATGAGCTTGTGGGGATACCTGGACTGCAGATTCGCGAGAACATCATCTGCCGCGACATGTTCCCCGAGATCCCGCCCGGCGCGGATCTCAACAAGCACCCCCTGTGCAAGAGCAACCCGGTGCAGGCGGAGCTTGCCTTTATCGGCGGCTGGGAGATCACCTTCATCATGATTCCCAGCATCCTCTCCGGCGTGCCATGGGGCATCGCCGCCGACAAGTACGGCCGCGCGCGCATCCTCCAGCTTGCCAACCTCGGACTGGTGCTGGGGAGTGTCTGGCAGATTGTCGTCTACGCATTTCCGAACACGATCCCGCTCCGTTGGGTCTGGGCCCAAGGCTTCTTCTACNTTTATCGGTGGCGGTGTGTCGACCTATAGCGCCCTGCTCTTCACGGTGGCGAGCGACATCGCAACCGAGGCGTATCGCGCAAGCGCTCTCCTCTGGCTGGGCACCGCTGGCAGCGTGGCCACCATTATCGTCGGTCCAATCATATATTTTGCCATGCAACGCGGCGTCTGGTTCGCCTTGTACCTTAGCGTCGCTATATGGCTCGCCCTCTTTGTTATAACTGCCATTGTGCCCGAGACGCGCAGTGAAGCAGCTGTTAAAAAAGCACGCGAGGATGCCCTGCGAGACAGCCTCGGCGCCACGAAGCATCCTTGGTGGGATCTGCGACCTCTTGTGGCGAACGCCATCGAACAGACGAAAATGGTGACGAAAGTCATCTTCTTCAATAATGCAACGCTGGGTATTTTGCTTTTCAGTACGTTTTTTACAACTCTCGGCAAAACAGGTTCTCTGCTGCAGAAGCAGTATGCTTCCAAGCGCTTTGGCTGGGACATCGCGGAGACTTCGTTTTTGGCATCTATTAAAAGCATCGTATCCATTGTTCTCACGGCGGCTATTCTTCCTGCTATCAGCCAACTCTTGATTACCAGATTCAAGCTGCGCCCGATTATCAAGGATTGGTGGATGACAATCGGCAGCTTGTGCATGCTCATCATCGGTAGCGCGTGCCTCACCGCGGCTGGCAACAGCACCTTCTTCATTATCAGCTTGATGGTTGCTCAGTTGGGCGGAGGATATGAGTTTGCCTTCCGCAGTATGGTGGCTGAGATGGTTGATGCCTCTCATATTGCCATGCTCTTTACAGCTTACTCAGTCTTCATACTTGTGAGTGATGTGGGAGCCGGTCCTGTTCTCGCAAGTGTCTTTAAGAAAGGTCTGGACATTGGCGGCAAATGGATGGCTCTACCATTCTTTATTGCAACGCTTTTGTTCTGCGTGACACTGATTATCACATGTTCCGTGCGAGTTGACAAGTACTCAAAAGCACGGAGGGCGAGTCTGTGACGGGACCCAACGGAGCCACGGGCAGATTGAATTATAACGACTTTGGGATCGCGTATTAAACGAAATATGAATGTACTTATAAGCACATCTGTCTTCTTGATTCCCCGTTCACATGCGACTCGTGTGTTGCCCGCTACCCCAAAGGCGCTTTAGGGCTGAACCATCATTTCCTTGACGCCCTGCACTAGGCCTTCCCGAGCAACTAATATGCCGCGATCCTTTGTTTCCACATCCGATTTCATCTGTTTCAACCTCACTTGACCTTGAGATATCTCCTCTTGACCCATAATAACGACGATTGGTACATCTTTCGAGGCGTTGAATTGTGACTGCAGCGTTGGCTTCACCTTTGGTGAGTACTCCGCCTGTATCCCAGCATCCCACAGCTCTCGTGCGGCCTTCATGCGCTCAAGAAGAAAACCATCCGAATCTTTTCCACCTGCAGCGATAATGTATACGTCGGGCTGACGCTTCAGATTTGCTGAGTCGGACATCTTCTGTCGCTGCTCCAGTATTGTGAAGATGCGGTCAATACCAAACGATATGCCGATGCATGGAACTTGCTGCTTGCCGTACATGCCAACAAGGTTATCATATCTTCCACCAGCTGCGATGCTGCCTACTTGATTCGGCTCGTTGATGACGACTTCGTAAATTAAACCGGTGTAGTAGTCCAAGCCTCGAGCCAAAGAGAGATCGAACGAGACTGTATCGAGAGCATCCATTGCCTCCAAATAAGACATGAGCAAGCGCAAGTCCTTAATCCCGCATTGAATATCTGCATTATTGGAGAATGCATCTTCTGTGGCGAGATATGCGAGCATATCGCCCATGTTACCACGCCGCCGCACATATTGACCAATGCGATCAGCGACATCCGCAGTGATGCCCTTCTCGTCCACCATTTCCCTCCTCACCATTTCCCACGGCTCCTTGTCTAGCTTATCCACTGCAGAACTCACTGTCCGAATTTTGTCACTGGGGACCCCACTGACAGCAAACAGCCCGTCGAGGATCCGTCTATCATTCAGTTTGATGGTGATCCCCATCTCCAGCTCGCGAAAAGCCTCAACCACGACACGAAGGATCTCGGCCTCTGGAATCATGGGATCATATGTACCCGCAATGTCAAAGTCGCATTGATAAAATTCTCGAAGCCGGCCGCGGGTTATTGCTGGCTGATCGCGCCGGTATACTTTCGCAATCTGGTAGCGTTTAATCTGCTTGACATCGCTGCGCATGGCCAGCCAACGCGCGAATGGGACTGCTAGATCGTATCGCAGCGAAAGTATTTCTCCACCCTGATCTTCAAGATTATAAATCAATCGTGCATCCGCGCCATATTTGCCGGTGAGGACATCTCGCAGCTCGAAGACGGGTGTGTCTAGAGGCACGCCGCCGTGGCATTGAAAGACATCACTGATAGTCTCACTAGACTTGGTTAGTATTACGCTACAGCGCGAAAAAAAAANGAAGCCTTACAAAATTGTATCGCGCAGACGGAGGCTCTGGCCAACCCAATCTTTCGTGCCTTTGGGCGTCTTCAGCTTCAGGTTGGCGCTTGGTGAGCTGGTAACCTCTGGTGCCATGTTTTTTTGTTCTGCAGATTCTATTCAAAATTGACGGACGGGTATTGAAGGATTTTACTTGGATATTGTTGCTTCTTGTATTTTACTTGATTTTCAAGAACATCCCTCATTTTGTTACTCACCTGGAAAATTCACAGCTTATGAATGATCTAGCCGCGCGGTTTTCGGATCGTTGACTCACTTGGCGTGGTGAGTCAATCAGTGCAACTGTGCACATTTGGGCACATTTGAGACCACGAATTGGCGGCAACGGGCTTTCATTGGTTTAAAGAGAATAAAAAACGACATGTGACGTTTATGCATGCGCCGTGTTCGCAACAAGGTACTGAGCTTGTATCGACGGCGCCCACGTTATGGAAATCTATTCATTCGCTCACAATTGAAAAGGAAGCCTGGCACTCAAGACTCTTGAATTAATTAACTTTGCCAATGTACATACAAGCTGATACTAGAAGATTGCATTTTATCGTCTCCTGGAGGCGGCGCTCAAGCGTCAGCCGGATTCTCCGTCAGCAGCTGGATAATTGCCTGCTTCACTATCTCGCCGGCGCAGTTGCGCAGACTAGCCTTACAGTCCTTGTTTTTCTGCGCAATTATGAAATAAAGTTAGTTTTATTAATTTTTAGTTTAGACACGCGGATTAGCATCAAAAGGACTCACGGCGACCTGGCTGGCAATCTCTAGCAGTTGCGAAACGTCAATGTCCTTCTTGTCGCCGGTGATGTAAGGTTGAAGTGCTTCAGCCTCTTTGGGGCATTTGTCATAAATGTCACCTGCGCACTGTTTCATGTGAATCAATTCGTTAGTAGGTATAGTACATATGACATTTTGGGCGCTCACGTTGTTGATGAAGAGCTCCTCGAAGTTGAGCTGTGGTGCGTCTATTCCAAAGTCAGTTGTTTGAGTGAGGTACGTAAGTTGTCGCCTTCGCGCACCTTGGCGACGAGAAACTGCACCTGCCGAAGCAGCGATAAAGAAGAGAGAGGCAATGGCAACGAGCTAACCGTTTAGTAAAGGACTGACTGTGACACTCCAGGCCCTCCTCACCTTCATGATAGGTAGTTGTATAGTAGAGTATTGTATATGCGTGTGCTTGTAGATGGCAAATTGTTATTACATAGTCAGGGTGATCGAAATATTCGGCGACACTGTCCTTTATATATTTATCGCATGTGTTTATTGTTTCTCACTTTGATTGGAGCCGACTATATATACGTATGAGCCTCGACTGTTTCAGACGCCGATCTTATTATTCAAATAAAATGAGCGATAATCTCGGGTTCCATCTCTCAAAACGTCATACTGACGGCTACGTTTATTCGGTGACACGCTTCATAGTCTCTTTTTATCCCACTGTTGTACTGTGTTGACTATGATGTGTTGCTGCCCAGCCATGTCTCGGGAAGTGTTGACCTGACTGCTCCGTGTTTTACTCTGCCGTCTTATCGTTCAGCCGTTTCCCGCGTGTACGTCTCTTATTCGGACCGCAGGGGGTAGATTAACTCGGGTTGCTCGAAGAGGTGATCGCAAGTCTGATACGCTGGGAGCGCTGCATACTTGCTTTTTTTTGTTTTAATTCAGCTGCGTATTTACATGAGTTCCCCACGCACACGCAGGGAGTTGAGACACGCGAGCCCGCTAGCCCAGGTTACCCTACAATAGCAACTTCTCAGAAGCTACACTGCTACAATTGTAATGAGAAAATTCATTCCAATAATCGCAAGTCTGTTGAACCTTATTAAGAAGTCATCTAAAATATTTCAATCAAAATGCACACTCAATATGTGGCGTGCCCATCTTCGTTACCAGCTGTTCCCCAGGTGCTACATGTGCTGGCAATAGCAACAATGACTGCGAACCCCGTACAGTATATTAAGTACTTGATAAGTTGTTAATTAAGCTATATTAGGAACACCGGCGAGCCATGCCAGCTCTCAACCGGGGACTTAGTTCTTCTTCAGTCCAAGGCTAGTTGCCATCGCGGCAGTAATGCACTAAGAGACAGATGATGAGTGGAAATACGCACGCCATATGACAATTACTCACCACTCCTCCTCCACAGTCCTGTACTCCTGGAGGACAGTTTATGCGGGGGTCATTTATGCAGTAGTCGGTTCGATTTGCGCAAACATCCCCCGCAAAATTAGCGCAAGGTTGAGGGTTCATTAGGCACTGGTAGATTCTTCAGTAAGAAAGATTAACAATCCGAATTTATAGTATAGCACTTACAAGACCCGACCCAATTTTGGATTCATATGCACCTACACATATTTCATTCTGTTTGCATTTATGTGCGGAGTTGCCGCCGCAGCGTCTAGGCCCGGCTTGTATCCCAGTAGCCAGGAATATGACTGAGGCGAAGGAGAGCTTCATAGGGAATGATATTTTATGGTGATGACTTCTGTTTAAAAGAAGCGACATACAAGATAGTTATACCTGTATTTATAGCCAACTTTGCCGTGGCTGGTGCGGTTTTCAGTGAAATGTCTAATGACAATTTGTGTTGTATCTCATCTTTGTCTGAGCAAGATACGCCACGTTGCCTGCCACCTGGCGGGTTCCTGGTCAAGGGAAACAAACAAATCTCTCAGTAAAACATTTCCTCCTTCGAGCAAAGCATTTGGCGAGCCCCTTGTGTCTGTATCGTTTCAAAACCAGCTCTCTGCGCTAGTAAGGCAAGAACTCACAGCGCCAGGTGTAAAGCACAGTAGCTGGCATGCCCTAACTATATTTGCTGTACTGCAGTGGAGCTCAAATGATTTTTTTTTTAAAAAAAAATTGATGCAAGCGCTCTAGTTACACCCTATCAATGGCCACTCGTAAAGTTCTCTTCCGCTGTCGTCCTCTGCGGTTCATTTTACGGCGCTCCGCCTACCACGCAGTCAGCCATTTCGGCAGCAGTGGTAGGCTTCCGCAGCACGGGTAGACGGAGCGGCCAGCGCTTCAAAAGCATGCCTCTAAAAGCGCCATCATAATCGCAAAAAGTGCGTAATGTCCGCCCGAACTTGAGTCGCATCTGCTGCGAACTCGCACTTCTACCGTAAAACTGTTTCCCGCGTATTTAAGAATGCCACGATTGTACAGCAAATGTTAAGCGGTATATGACCGCAGTAGATCCTCGACAAGGAGATGCAGCCGAAGCCGTGTACACTCTGGCGCTTGGGTGAGATGAGGCAGTGCCAGTGTGCTGCGGGACACGTATTCTCTACAAACGTAATCGCAACCTTCACATCCCCATCGTAATAGCAGCCAAAAAGAGCGAGAAACAGCAGCCTCGCCAGTTACGACCTCGTGGCGTCGTAGCTAAGCCTTACGGTTGGCAGAATTAGCTTAAACAGCGGGGCAGCTGGGGGTAGCTGAGATGCTGTGGCTTTTACAGCTGCTCGGAAGGTGAGGCAACCAGGAGGCTGTGCTTTGTACGCGAGCTTTGCGAGGTCCGATTCAGAATAGCTTTGCGAGCTGAAGTTTTTGCCCATACTGAGGATGATCTTTCCACTGAAAAAGCCAGGCTTATAAAAAGCACGCATCGTTCCTTTGCCTCAGGATTTCCCCAACTTAGAGCATAAACCAGCCACAACAACGGAATCACACAACACCATGGCATACCAACCGCAGCAGACTTATCAGGCGCCGTCGCACCCGCCGCCGCCTCAGCAGCAGCAGCAGCAACCGCAACCGCAACAGCAGCAGTTGCAACAGCAACATGCGCCCGCGTCAGCAACCTCATTAGATAGAGGCTCGTTTCATGGCGGCACATACAGCATCGAGCATCGCGATACGAATGCCGTCCTGAACATCAACCTCCAGCAGGGCGCGGCAGTCAACTCCAAGTCTGGTGCCATGATTCACATGGCTGGCACCGTCCAGCTCACTGGCAACGTCAAATTCTCCATGAAGAAGCTCTTCACCGGCGGCAAAATGTCCGAGTCCACATACGTAGGCCCCGGAAGGCTGGCTCTCGGCCCTACCCTGATGGGCGACATCATCACCCTGCACGTCGACGGCCGAACCCCGTGGACGGTGGGCAAGAACGCCTACCTGGCGCGCACACCCGAGGTGCACATGGAAACCAAGGCGCAGGGTATCAGCAAGTCCCTATTCTCTGGCGAGGACGTTTTCGTGTACCGCCTCGCCGGCCAGGGCTTGCTCTGGCTGACAAGTTTCGGAGCCGTGGACCGTTTGGATGTAAGTCATACCGCCAAAAAAAAAACTGCCTTTTGAATTTGGCACTAACAAACATTTTTTCCTTTAAACAGCTTCAAGCTGGTGAGCAGCATATTGTCGACAATGGCCACCTGGTAGCCTGGAGCTGCGACTACAGGATGGAAAAGGCCGGCGGCGGAGCGATGAGCAGTCTGAAGACGGGCGAGGGCCTGGTGTGCCGCTTCACCGGTCCGGGCGCTGTCTACATTCAAACCAGAAACATGGACGAGTTTGACTCATACATCCGCGCCCATAGTGGTCCTTGAGCGGAAATGGGGCCGTGGTAGTAATGATGTTGGATAGCGTGTACGAATTGGATGATTTTTGCGACTTAGACCGAATAATATGAATCTTTACTTGATTTTACGCGAAGAAAAGTGTAATAAGTCTATTTAGGTTAGAAGCAAAAACAAGATACCTCTGTCACTGCACTCTACCCATGTCGAATGCCGGCACAGCTATTCTAATCTCGTTTTTGTTTGGATGGATCGACAACGCATAAAATGGAACTACGAGCGAAAGTTTTATCTTCTACCCTGTCGTATATCACTGCCAATTCAAGATTCGTTTTAATAGATTTATAAATACTCGCTTGTTGTAAACGAAGTGGATGACATCTGCCCAGACCCTAGTTCAACTAACTACGTTGCAGTGCAGTGTTGCACTTGCACCTGGGAGAATTCTACCATTGTGCCGCCTCAGCCCGAACAGTATTACTTTTCAAGAACCATCTCAATTACAGATATATATATACGGAAACCCACTAGCTCAAATTCGTATGGCTTACGGGCATACTGCGAAAACTCCGCGGGTTTAAGGCTTGGCAATTGCTGCCATCGTCATCTTGTCCACGACGCTAGACCAGGGTGCACCCCAGTTTCGATCTGGCGCTGCCTAAACAAGTAATCTTCTGGGCGAGCTTCTCGTATTCCAAGCATAAGGCGTCCATGGTTGTTATCCTGGTGAGCATGTCGGCAGCCATGAAAAATGGGAACTGAGTAACCAAAAATAAATCCAAGAAGCCAGGTGCCGGAAGACCGCTGGCTGGCCGGCACACCAATCTTAACAAGCTCGCGTCGTACATGTGCTGAAGAGGTCCGAGAAAGGATGGTACCCTGGCCTTGGGGACCAATGACGTCGTCTTGGTTGGAGCTGGAGCCGTGACATGCCGTGCGATTTGCTGAACTGGAAGAAGGGGGTAAAAAGGTTTCGGAAACCTCAGTCGACATCTTTTGACAAGACCCAACTGATGGGATGGCATCTTGAAGCTTACCACAGTTCCGTGGTGTGAGCGGTACTACTCGGCGCGTTTCTCTGCCTCATGACGGGACAACTTTTCGCGTGGGGGCGGGTTCAAGCAAACTAACCTGGCAAACAAACTCAAGATTTTCTTCTTCCTCACAGCGTGCTACATGTTACCGTACACGAGCCAGCCATCACCCCTTCGTGATTAGGTAGGGGAGGCCAGCGTAGCGATCGGCGGACCTCCCCACGTCGGC
>JANAKD010000077.1:0-42717 GCA_027627215.1 Lecanicillium saksenae | reverse complement strand
CACTGTATTCAGTTGCTTCCGGGACCGTCTCTGGCTCGCAATGCGCCGATCTGCCCCTGCCAGTGGCCCTCTTCACTGTCCCTCGCCCACTTTCCAGCCCATGCCCAGCCATACTAATTGCCTGCTTGTGCCCTGCCGCCCTCGTCCAGTCTGTGCCTGTCGACTTTCTGTCCGTCCTCTGCTGGTCCTTGTCTCTCTCTCTCTCCCCCCCGATCGTCCGCCCGTTCCCAAAAAAAAAAAGTCGCTCGTTTGCTCCACGCCTGTTGCTCTCGACCCATCTCCCATCCGACTAGGATTCCTTTGTTAGCATCTCTTCATCCTCCTCTACCACCTCGCTTCCCTTCCGTCTTCATTATCCTCCTTCTTCTCCTCTACCCTCTTTCTCCTCCTCCTCCTCTTCTTCCTCTCTCTCATCCTCATCATTCTGGCATTGTTTTTCTTTTTTCCTGTTCCTCATTTATACCTAGCCACTTTGGCCGACGCCGCCTGTAATCTTCTGCTGCAAGCCCACTCGCCTGCGCGGAACCCAGCCTGGCCTGGCCCTTGTCTCTTCCTTCACTCCCCAGCTTTTTTTTGTTCCTTGCCCTGTCAGGCTATTTTTTCTTTTCTTGTCTTCTTTGCTCTTCATCTCGACTCTTTTCCGTGTCAGAATACCCACGGCGCCCCTGCCAAAAGCGTGCTGTCTAATTTGCTGTTTCTTCGACTCTGTTCATATCCCTGCCTCCCGCGCCTGTGTTCCGTCCTTGACTCGGCGCCTCGACCTCGATTGTGCCTCGACGCCTATTACTATCGCTTCACGCATCGACCTTGTTTGCTGCTGCTCCATCCAGCGATGATAACTCGTTCGACTCGACTCGCACGCACATAAATTCACAGGTGCATATTGCACTGCTGTGCGTTCCCCTCGACTCGACCGATTCCCCCTCGATCCTCCTCGAGCGCCCACTGCGTTGACACCACAGCTTCGTTCCCGAGCCTTCTCCTGTTTTCCAAATTCGACCCGGCTTCTGCCCAATTGCGTTCCCAGCCACTTCTCCCCTCGAGTTTTGTCTGGTGAAACGCTTGAGCAGACGCTTCTTGGGACCCGAGCTACATCATGCAACTCGTCCCGTCGCTTGTCTGCCTGGCACTATGGTCTAGCTCAGCACAAGCTTTCTATCCATATGCGCCACAATGGTTAAAAGCCAACCTCGAAAGTGAGGCCAAGAGAGCCGCTTCGGTAGACTCGGACGGCCTCACCTTTGACATTCAGCAGCGCGAAGGCCGGGTGCGTTCCTCCCCCAACTTGTCCCAGTTCAAGCAAGCTAACAAACGTCTTCTCCAGCCCGTCGCGTCGCAAGAGGCTGCACGCCTCGCCGCCAAATACAACAGTCACGAATCACTGGCTCGCCGCAGAAATGCCTACGCCGTTACGACGGCAACTCCCCCCACAACGAGCGACGCCGCCGGCATCAACCAGGATGGAACCGACTACTCATACTTTATCCAGGTTGGAATCGGTTCCAAAGGAACCAAGCTCTACATGCTAGTCGACACAGGAGCTGGCTCCAGCTGGGTCATGGGCACCGACTGCACGAGCGAAGCCTGCGCCAAGCATGACAGCTTTGGCTCCGGCCAATCCGACACCCTTAGCGTCAGTGACAAGGACTTTTCTGTAGCCTACGGATCCGGAAAGGTCAAGGGCAAGCTTGCTACCGACACCATCTCTGTTGCTGGCATGAGTTTCAAGTATAAGTTTGGTCTCGCCTCTACTACCTCGGACGAGTTCAAGGACTTTGCCTTTGACGGCATTCTCGGCCTCTCCATGGGCAGCGGTGCCAGCGACAACTTCCTCAACACACTCGCCTCTTCTGGCGCCGTCAAGAGCACCGTGTTTGGCGTCGCCCTGAGCCGTGCTGCTGACGGCGGCACATCTGGCGAGATCAAGTTTGGTGGCATCAATCCCGCCAAGCACACGGGCGACATCAAGTACAGCCCTGTTGCCTCCACGAGCGGAGACTGGGCCATCAACCTCGACGACATGTCTTATAATGGCAAAAAGTCTGGCGCCGGTGGCAAGCTTGCTTACATTGACACCGGTACAACCTATATTTTTGGCCCTGCTAGCCTGACGGACAAGATTCACAACGTCATTGACGGCGCCAAGAAGGACGGCCAATACTACGAGGTGCCTTGCGACTCGTCCAAGCCAATCACCCTCACCTTTTCCGGCGTTGACTATCAGATTGCTGCCAAGGATTGGGTCGCACCCAAGAACGGCGACGGCAAGTGCTTCAGTAACATT
Source organism: Lecanicillium saksenae (assembly GCA_027627215.1). NCBI lineage: Eukaryota > Fungi > Ascomycota > Sordariomycetes > Hypocreales > Cordycipitaceae > Corniculantispora > Corniculantispora saksenae. Next base: position 40,433 of record JANAKD010000077.1, on the reverse strand, counting down.
TATGCTCAGGAAGTGGTCAAAGACTCATGGCTCATGGGTGCCACCTTCCTCAAAAATGTTTATGCCGTTTTTGATAAGGATGGCAAGAGAATAGGTAAGGGCTCTGGTCCCTGGCTAAGCTAGAATCACTTCTAACAATTTTTTTTCTTTTAGGATTTGCACCTGCGGCCGGCTCAAGCGGCTCTTCCTCTTCCTCTTCCTCTGCTACCCCTTCAAGTTCCTCGGGTTCCTCGTCAGTGTTTTCATCATTATCTTCGTTATCATCATCGCTAGGCCCAACTTCTAACTCGGCTACTCCCACTAGTAGACCTTCGACGTTTTCTACCCAAACGTCAGGCTCTGCTTCTGTCACCAAGCCCGCTCTGGGTCTTACCGGCCAGGAGACCGGATCTTCTGGCAGTTCAACCTCTTCGGGAGCTGATGCCACCAAGACCGGCAGCAAGGACAGCGGAGCTGCATCTGGGCTGCACGCCCACGGCGCTCAGCTCGCCTCTGTTGTTGGTGTGGCTGCTCTTCTGTTATTAGTATAGACACACAAAGATAGTATAGGATGAAGGAGAAAAACAACATTGCCGTTCCCGCTCCCAGGTAGAGCATGATGGGATAAAAGGCAAATACACGATACCATTGTTGGCACAGAAGGATTTAGTTTTTGAATAGTCGGGCTCGCAATGCAGGTAGACAGACCTGCCGCCCGCCGATCGGACATCATATTTTGCATTTATAGGCCTTTAATACACACAACACACCGAGTGCCGAATTTTAGGAGTTTTGAACTATTTTGTCCCTTTGGTGAATGACAAAGTTGGATTACAGGCATAGAACTATAGAGGAACGCGACTTTTATCTCCCACCGTCACTTGCACCAGTCACACAGTATGCCTTTTTTAGACTCTGGTGTCTCAGGGAGTCGCGCTAAAACCTGCGTCCCCATGCACCTCTACGGGGGAGAAAGAGGGAGCTGGCAACTTGGATTCAGGAGACGGTGGGACCTTCTGTACGGAGCGCTGAGCCGCTTATAAGCCTTTTGGGTCCGCCGCCGCCAGTTACATCATCACCTCCCTAAGAAAGCCAACGCACGAAGGCCGCGAATAGACAACGGAGGATTCCCCGTGTGTCTCGTCATTCTTTTTTTTCCTGGAAGCTGGACTATCCATACATTGCAGCATATATTCGCGCCATCAATTTTGCCTTTTCGATTCGACCAATATCCCATTTCCAAACAGCCCACTATACGCCAAAAATGATAGTGCCGAGAGTCACGACTACAACATTACGATTACAATAATGCAGGACAAGCGCGGAGGCCACACCAACGGCGTCTTCAACTCGGCCAAGAAGCTGAAGAAGCTGCTGGAGAAGAAGCGGGAGCGCGAGGAGAAGAAAAAGGCAGAGGAAGACGCCGCCGAGGATAAGGCGTAAAGGCGCATGAGGCTGACGAGGTCATGAATTGTTCTGTATAATATAAAAAGTCTTATTCAAGGTTGGTAGCATTTAGAGGCGAGGAAATACCCAATGGCATTATGAGTTGGAACTTTGACAGCAGCACTACGTGAGGAAGACGCCATATTTTCATGGATCATCCATCGGTAAACACTGCATCGAGGTACCGAATTTGCGCCACCGTGTCAAAGATGTCATCAATAGGAAGTGAAGCAATGACAGTGCCGACGGTTCTTTTCGCTTTGCAAGTTTTAACAACAAGGAGCAAAAGACGTAAAATGTATGTTGTTGGCCATTTTGGTACATGTATCCGACACCGCCGTGCCCTCCAGCATCGCGGCTGTAACATTCCTACATGATCTAATCTCGTAAGATCCCAATCTCGTTTGATTGTTCAAAGACGATGCCATTTGAACGGATCCGAGTGGCACACTTTTGCCTCACCAGACATGCCCCACTCCTCAGGGCAAGCCTTTGTCTCGGGAGTAGAACAAGTCGAGTTCGTCTGACTTTAAACTTCTAGGTAGCTCAAGTCTTTCGCCTTCCAGTGGGAGAAATGGTGTCCACGTTAACGACATGTCCGTTCCAAGCCATGCGCTCACCAGCGTTATCACCAATCAATCTTGGACATGGTGCCAGTATGCTGATTAGAGAGTTAAACAGGGATAGAATACTTTTCTTTTCCGCATCTTCTTTTATTGTTATCATTGTTTAAGATAGCCTTCTTCTTGCCTCTCTTTGTTTTCTCCTACTCGTCCGCTGTGGTCTTTGTGCTGCTTCATCAAGACAGGTCTGGGTATTCAAGTACTATATATAATTAACACGTAATTACAATAAAATGAATCGTCTTTGTTGTGTCTTGGTGCTAGGCAATTGCTAAAATTCTGCCTATTGTCGCTGTGGCCGTACTTGCTCGAAGTATTGACAGACAAAACACCTGTCATCGGCGGCTAGCACGAAGAAGGTGAAGGGATAGTGTCACGAAATATAAGGCCATATAGCGGATGCTAGGGATGACCCGGCACGGCCGGTTATTACTTGATCTTTTTGGTCTCTGTGGCCCAGTGGCTAACCTAGCACCACGGGTCCTCACAACACCCAACTACTTCAACACGCAATTTGCTATCGGAGCTCCGTACTTGGCCCTTTCGGATCTCGCACTCCTGCTTATAAAGATTCAAATGAAATCGAGATTAGAAAGGCCGGGATTGGGCTTTCAATATTGAAGAAAAGAAAACAAACAAAGATGCGGAGAACGGAGATGCCATAATAAAGACGAGAAACCCGACGCTGTTCACTAAAAGGTCAGGGGCAAAGCTGTGGATAAATTAGTTAAGAAAACGGCTAAAAGGAATTTTGCGCATGTCGCGAATACATAGTACTGTGGAAGGGGGCAGTAGGTCTAATCTGCTTTGCTTGCTGAAAGAATATCCACCTTCCGTGAATTCCGAGTGGCCGGGTGTGGTCAAGCTAATAAAGCCAGAATCCGTCTGCGTTTGACGTCTTTAATATTGCTCAACAATTAGCATGTGCGCCTTTGAATAGTTTGTGGTGTGCATGCGACAAAGAACCGTCGTTTGCTTTCATTCACGCAGACTTCGCGATCCAAACTGGCCAATACCCTGTTCCCAAACAGCGTTTAATCAAAATATAAAATGTCCAGAATTCTCTTGATTTTTTTGACAAGAATATTGTATTCTATACCAAACTTCTATTCTTTTATTTATCAAATTTTATCATTTTCTAAACCAAATCGACATGCCAGCTTACCCCCCACCTCAAGATGGCATGATTGCCATTATCCCAGAGAACCGCCATGGCCATTTCCGGCGCATCCACTACCCACCTTGTGAGTGCAATATTTGTCAAGCTGCATTCTTCTCTAAATCTCAGCAGGAGCCTATACCTTCTCGTCTATATCGCGAAACACTGTCGGATGCGGAGGCAGAACAGAGAGCGCTATCGATGGCGAATCGGATCCACGGGCATCACCAGGCTTTGAAAGATCAGCTCGCTGTCTTTGCTGACACGATAATGAGCCGATGGAGGAAAATGAGCGCTGTAAAGCGTGAGACTTTGCTGAAGGAGATCGCGCCCGGGTTGGAAGAAAAGCAATGGCTAATTCCCCGGTACGTCTACACGCCAGAAAGACTGGACGTCTTCAACAAGAAGTTGAGCCGAAGACGTCAGCTTCTTCTTCCATGGATCAATGTGGAAGTACTAAAAATGAACCCGGCAGTTCTTTTTGCTTTGCTTCACTTCAGAACCGCCTTTCCCCCTCACCAATGGGCGGCCTTCGATAGCCATCAGTTGGAGTTTTGCTGGAAGGCCTATTGGCTGGACGTTGACTACGCGAGGAAAGGTGTCATAATGCACGGCGACAACTACGGCTCAGTTGTTGATTGGGAGAAGAAAGCGGCCCATCGCGGCGATATTCTCGGATTTCCCCGCGCCATCCTAGTCCTCGAATCTCAGGCAACCGTCATGGAAATTCTCGACAATGTCGTGACAAAGATCTTGGACGGTGTCAGTCCCACACAGCCGCCGCGAACAGAGAAATGGAACACCATGGTCAACAATCACGGGTTCAAGGCGCAAGAAGCTACAGAACGCTGGTCTCCATACACACATCCAGCCTTCTCAGCACCACCAAAATTCGACCTCGAGCATCTGCTGTCACTCGCTAGGAGCCGCAGAGAAGAGACCGGCGATCATCTATGCCAGTTGCAATGCAATGAAGTATATATGAGACGATATTTGAAGATTGCCATGACATCGGAACAATTCAAAAAATTGTCAGAGGCAAGCCGTGGATTGTCAATTGTGCAGAGCCTTTTACAGGATGTGCGCAGCCACTATTGGTGGTGCCGGGTTGAAACTGAGCTTCAAAAGGTTCATGCAGTGCGAAAGCGTTACGAGAGGGACATAACTCCTGGAAAGACGTTGCCTGAGAATTACGAGCTCGCTCTCAGGGACTTGGAACTGCTTCTGAGCGATCAGCTCAGCTCCAACGTTGCGTTATTTCGCCATCTCTCGCCATATGTTCCCGGCTTCCAAAAGCACTATAGATTTGACCACGAGTCAGAAAAAGGAGCCCATATAACAGTACTGACTGATCCCGAAACAAACGCCTGCCTCGTGGATGACACCTTGTTTTGGTGCATCTGGAAGCTAACTGTTGACTTGAAGGTACGACACATCGATCATGCCATGATATTTGCCATGTTAGAAGAAAGTTTGGCCAAAAGTGCAGCAGAGAGAGCTAGAATTGATGAGCCTATATATCAAATGCTTTCAGACATCGCTGTGTGCCATGAAATGTGGACAGCTCTAAGAATGCAGCGGCCCTGTTTTCGGCAAAGTACCCCCGAGGAACTAGAGACGACAGACGACAGAAGATGGTATATATTTTTGCAAAGCAACGATGCCGAGACTAAACTCCGATACACAGCAGCCGGGGTAGCGTTGATCAAGAATTTGTATCTGGTAAAAGCGCCAACGGGCCCGATCAATCGAGCATGGTTGAAGCAAAAACAGGAGCTGCGCGGCCACCTGGAGGAGTTTTGGCAATCGTTCAGAAACATAATCCGACATGGACTCGAGCGACATCCGGCATTCAGCGCCGCAGATGTTATGATGGAGCCCATCTCCGCGAACCTGAGCGAATCATACCTGGACGAAAGAAGCCAAGAAGACGCCGCCATTTTGGACGCGATCGAAAAGCAACAGCGCCCAGGATTCGTTCAAAAGTTTACAGTGACGGCTTCGCCAGTCGAGAGAGGCCCGGAGCGCCGAGAGAAGGCCAAAACCAAAGGACATCCCTGCCCGGCCAAGGAAGCGGCACCCTCGCCGGAGACGGCTGCAGAGCAGCAGGCCGAGTCGACCACCGTGACCAGACCTACCCCCATCCGCGTGACGAAGTACTCGTTGGATGTCTTCCATCTCATGTTCCCGGACAAGGGCAAGACCCCCAAGGACATCCTGTGGGATCGATTCGTCCACGCCATGGCAGATGCCGGCTTCACGGCGAGGAACTGCGGCGGCTCGCTGGTCGCGTTCAAGCATGAAAGTCATGAAGGGCGAATCGTCTTTCATCGACCGCATCCTGATAATAAGATTGATCCCATCATGTTGCAGGCCATGGGCAAGAGACTGACAAAGTGGTTTGGGTGGGAAAGGGATCTGTTTGTTTTGCGTGACGACTAGGTTTGACTCGACGCTATTGTATTTATTTATGATGTACCTGTTATTTATGTTATAATTATTTGTCTTGTGCTCGTTATTTCTCTTATATATATTTATTATTTCTTTTGCACTCATTATCTCTCTCGTCATTAGCATCGTAGATTGTATGCACGTGGTGGCGTCTTCCAAAAATTTAACTTCGAAGTGCGCAGCCACTGCCTCCCGCGATGTGCGGGCGTCGATTCACTACAAATACGACATGTTTCCCGTAGGACGAATTCTGCGAAAAATCATCATCTCAAAAATGGCCAAAGAAACGTATCTTATTCCCCAGGTAGCAGCAAAAGGCAGCGTTGAAGGGCTTCCACGAGCAGTCGAAGACCCGTCACTCCCTGCGGCGCCCTCATCCAGTACTGGACCACCACCATATATAACGGTATGTGCTGTAGCGGAAATAAATTAACTTACTCAAATTAATCATCTGCAGGCGAATTCCGAAGACGCGCGACTCGACCCATTGATCCGCAATGTTCGCCACAATCGCTTGTACAGCCCGTTACTGCGCCTGCCCGAGAGGCTATTGCTCGATCTTTTGGAAAGCTTTGACCTAGATACCATATTGCGGTTGCGTCATGTATCTCGAGTATTCATGCGGTTGTTTCATAACGCGGAGAACTTTAAGAGGTACCATGAACCGAACCCTAACAGCAGGCCCAACAGAACTTTCCAAAGACAGTCGACAAGCTGGATTGGTGGCTCGTGCAAGAATTGCCCTAGTGTCTACGAAGAGGAGATTCTCCAACCAAAGCAACTCCTCCAACCGTCTATATATTGCTCAAGCTGCCATGTATCACACAGACCAGTGCATTTTTCGACGGAACAGGCAGCAAAATACGATGGCATCAGGGTATGTAGGGCTCACGAAGGGAAGAGCTCCATTTGTGCGCATTTGAGCCTCAATCTGCAAAAAATTAAGAATCTTTCTTCGCAATATCGGTTTGGTTTACTTGGCTTGTTCTGGAAACCACGATGATGGCTGGGCTCAAATACGCCCAGGTTGCCTCCAGGACGGCCAAACACGAGCGCGAGCATACAACTGGAAGGACAGCCTAATTATTCTGGAACTCTCATTTTGCTCCCATATACGTTGGAAGCGTTTGCCTTCGGGCAAACTCTGCCCCGATTCCCTACGCAGCGAATTCTACCGCCTTGAGCAGATGAACCAGGATCGATTCTGGCAGCCTGCGTTTGACTATCCGCACGGAGATATTTTGCGAGCTTTTGATCCCAATCACTGTGACTGCGTTGATTGGACCCGCGGTTCATCGGATTTTGCGGCTGATCGGGCTCACTTTGAGCAGGCTCTCAACAAGGCAAAACAGACAACGCGCAAAGCCATATTCTCATGGTTTAAGAAAGCAGAATGCATATCCAAATTCCATGAATACGAGTTCGCAACTCCCAGAGGATCGGGTGGTGTTTCCATCAAGCCCTGTGAGAGCAGCTGTGCGTGGGCACACGTCAGCCAGGCGCTTCGCGTTGAAATCAATCCCATTGCTCCGTCGGGGGCAGGATGGGGGCACCTTTTGGATTGTGAAAAGGGTAGTGAACTAGAACGTGTGAGGAACTGTACGATTGAATCGTGTGGTGCGAAGAAGTTGTATAGATACGGGATTGATCAGTTATGTCAGGAGCTCCTGGTTCCCTTCCGGCAGGAGGTCGCCTCCAGTCGGCGAAATGAAGAGATGAGCAGAGGAAGCGTCCAAAAGAAGTGACCAAGCAACCAGGTAGAGTTGGAAGAAGTTATCAACTCCTTCTTTTATTCCTCATGTAAAGCTAGCAGCCAGTATTTCGAATCAGTAAATGGTATTACACCCAGTCGCGAGGACACAAACTGCATTGCTGATTGTCACGTTTAAAGTGTACTTTTAACAATAATATTACTACTATAACTAGTTATAGAAGTAAATAAGCATATATTATTTACTATATATCTATTTATTTTAATATTCTTTATATTTTTCATATTTTTTGTCATATTTCTATCACTTGTAGTCGCCGTTGTGTTTGGCCTTGTGCCAGAATAAGCAGCCCCCGCACCACCGAGAAACTACATAGGTACAAAATAATCTAGACTAGACAGCGATCCAAAGCGTAAAAGAGGAAAGCCGGAAAATAGCAGAAATAGTGGATATAGCGAATATAACCACGATGGCAGCGTTTGCCCCTGTCGTGCCCCAAGCCTCGCTCTTGTATGGCTGCTCTTGGACGCTTCACCCAATCACCAGGCAGCCAAACCCCGCCACCACCGGGCGCTTGACCTCCCCACCTCCCCTCCCCACCATGTGACAAGCTTCAGCCAGAAACGTTTCGTCATAAGCCAACATTGAATCATACCGACATTGTCATCCGACTTTTTGCCATCTGTGCTCGCTACCTGCTGCCTAAGCTGAATACTTCCTGCGCCCCGGCGACCCCGAGTCTTGACCCGGACCCTGCATCTTGCATCTAACATCGATTCACGATCCCACCCCCGAGCGCAACAGAATACCACCATAAGAACCACAACGATTAGAAGTCATCGCCACACAGGCTCGCCATGAACTACATCTACTCCACGGTCAACACCCTGCGCGACAGGTACACGCCCGTCTCGCACACCTCGACGTTCCGGCAGACNGNCCAGATCACGCGTCCGTCACGTTCCTGCCGCAGCTCAGCGGTAACTGCACGTTCAACGTGCTCGTGTACGCCGACGCCGACAGTGACGTGCCGGTGGAATGGGGCGATTCGGACGCCAAGGAGATTGAGAACGGTGAGCGCGTGCAGCTACGTGGCTTCAGCACTGCAAACCACCGCGTTGACACGCTCGTGAGCTACCGGTTGGGAGACTGATGTGGCTAGTCCCGTCGGGGCTGCAAGTAAGAATTGATTCGAGTTCATGGTTTGGCGTTGGGTTCCTACTATAGTCGACAGCAAACAAAGCATTTAAACAAAATGACGTTATGAAAAAAGCAACTCCGTTTATTGTATTTCAACGACTTTTCTACATATACTCCATAGCACTGGCTCAAGCGCGCCTCGAAATGCACCACGTCATGCCTCATCAACGCCCACCTCTATGCTTACGCCTTTTGCTTACAATACTTTCCGAAAAAAAGAAAAAAAAAATAGCCATGTGTCATTTAGCATCGTGAGAAAAAGTAAACGTATGCAAACTTGCGCATCTCTGCGACCTCATATGCCTCGACGACCTTCTCATCATTGAACAGAACCCACGTATATTCGCTGGCGTCTTCAGGGTTGGGCTTGCGAAGGAACGCCACGTAATGACTGTATGTTGTTAGAACAAGTATAAGTTTCGTGTTTGAGAATGCTTACCCTGCGTGAATACTGGTTCCCTTGTGACACGCAATGGACTGGAGCTGGAAGCGTGCGGGTAGGGTTGCAGACCCCGCAGGCTCCTGGGCACCCGTAGTTTCTGCACCGGGCGCTTCATCATCGTATTCGCCTTGGTCATCGGGATGGCTAAACAACCACTCGACGGCGCGTTCCACATCACCGCCAGTTTCTTTGAGCGCCTTCTTGGCTTGCGGGGCAGCAAAACCCATGGCCCCTAGCATCTCAATCTTCTCCGGATCAGCGGTTGATGATCCCGCGCCGCTCTGCCCCTCAAGAACGAGAGGCGCATCGATATCAGGATCTTCCATGTGTCCAAAAAGCCACTCCATGGCGGCATTGGCATCGGAATTTCCGGTAGCGTGAAGTGCCTTTTCGCAGCGATTGCGAGGGAAACCCATTGCCTCTAGCTGTGCTAGTGCAGCCTCATCAGGAACAAATGCTGGAGCCTGCGTTTCCGGCTCATCTGGCAAAAGTTCCTCCCCAGGTTGCTGTCCCTTTGCCAGGTAGTCGTCGAGGAGGAACGGTTCATCAGGAACAATAACAGGCACATCAACTTTGATGGGTACCCAGTTGATGACCGTCATTTTTCTCGCATTGACGACTAGGGTGTCAGGAAAAGTCTTAAAAAGAGATTGCTTGGTGAAACCATCCTTGCTGCCACATGCTGCGCAGGTAAGCTCAACCTTGTCAGCACCAGTAAAGTTATCCAGACATTCCTTCAATGTAACAGGCTTGTAAGCATCTGGCTGCACATCTTCTCCCTCCACAGCCGGCAACTTCTCCATAGGAACATCAATGAAAATGCTATCCTGCTCATTGGTGCTATACTTGACTTTGTTACAAGACAAACACTGGAGTCTTTGCTCCAAGACAAATTGGAAGGCTTTTGTTGGATCTACACGACCGCCATCGTGCTTGGATCTCGTGATAACCTTGAAAATGTGCTGAAGAAACTCGAAGGCATCCTGCTGGCGCATGGTCGAAAACTCGGCATGACCGCGTCCAATCAGGTGCTTGAGCATGGCGGGAGCCAGGCCCTTTTGATGCGCAATGCCGTTTTCATTTGTGAGCACAGGGTCCGGTTTCGAGTACCGACCTGACCAAAGACCATCGGCAAGCTTCCGTAGCTGAGTATCCAGATCACTAGCAGGTTCATCAACGATGGGAAGGTCATCATTGGGGCGGTAGTAGCGATCGCGAAAAGCGGGCATATCCATGAGGCACTGCATTATGCTTGCCATGTAGCAGCTGTTACCCAGATTCTTTAGCCCGGTCAAGCCAGGACCAAACAAAGGCTTCAGCTCTTTGCCATCTTCAGTTGTCATACTGAAATCCCAGCGCAGGTTTTGCTCGATCTGCATTTCGGTCAGGCTCTTCTCCGTCTTTTCTCTGTCAGCGAGCATGATACCCCAGTGGGCGAGATGGGGGCCAAGATTCTCATCGATGCGCTCGTCGTCGCATTTGTAGCAGTATATATCGGCCGTTCCCTCGGGTGTAATAGAACCGAGCTTGACTGCAACTCCGTGCGAAGATTCGTTGGAGTGAGCCAGTGCGTGAGAGTTGCCGTCAACACCACCCATTTGCTTCCTGCCGCAGCCCAGATTACCGCACTCTAGGCAGAGCCAGAGGTTTTCGTGCAGATCACATGCGTAACAGTGACCCAGAGTCCCCTGCTCAATCTTTCGGGATTCGGCTTGCTGCATGAGAAGAATATGTTCGCAGCTGGTGAGCTCCTGTTCCCAAGCCTTGACCTCCTCACTACGGGAGAAGGTATTTGCCTTCAGCACACCAGATATGACGGGCGCAAGTTTGGGGTGTGCCACGTCGAGATCGATGTTACAATCGAGGCATCGCGCGGCTAGGGCAGTATCGTATCGGTCCTCGTCCGTTTCGGCGGCAATAGCCAGCTTCGACATCTTTGCGGGTGGCTCGTCGCGCACGATGGTCTTGCGGGTTCGTCGGATGTTCAAAGTAATGGGATGCGATCGAAGAACGCTGTGAAGGCGATTATGCGCGCGATCGCCAGCGCAGCCGCCATTGAAGCACTGAAGGCAGACATCGAGGCCGTCGGCATCGTCCTTGTAACGTTAGCGGCGCTCAGCGCACTGCGACGAGGATAACTTACGATAGAATCAAAGCACTGGGTGCAATCTTCACGATAGACCGACTGGGACGGGTTCGGAGGGATAAAACCTGCGGGATCGAATTAGCAATGAGCTCGGCATGTCTGACGGGTGGAGTGGCCGTACTGGCTGCCTCCAGATGAAGGCACGCCATGATGCTTGCGTGGTGCGATTCAGGAGTCGGCAGGTTTGGGCAGAGGTGGCAAGATTATCCTGTCTTTGGTTGCACAAAAGCTGTTGGGCGCGTATGAGGTCGCTAATGTTTGGTCTGCAACGATGTCTGTAGCTTGGGAAAAGACGAAGCTTGTGCACTTTGCCAGTTGCCAGCTGCCAACATCCCAGCTGTAGCCCCGCTATGACGAAGGCGGGGAGGCGCGCCTGGTGCCTGGAGCAGTGGCGCTGGTTACCACTGGATGGGCCCTACCTACTAAGGTACTACGCCGCCTAGGTAGGTACCCCATCAGGCGACGGGGGCGCTGAAGAGGCTGCTACCTCAGGGCAGGAGCACAAACAAGAGCGCTGAAGTCTGGATCTAGGTAGGTAGGTAGGTACCTTACTAGATACCAAAACTCTCGACAATGCATCATCATCGCTGTAACTTGATCGCATTCCGCACCTGCATCGGCCCAATTCCCCATTACTTCTAGAGAAACAGCTTTCGCAAAGATACAAAAACCCCACAGAGCCACCAAACCTCGAGAGTTCTGTTTTTGCTCAAACACCGCCTACACGTCCTTTCACGTTTGCTAGCTTGTCTTTTACGGAATGACGACTTCCACCGTTTTTGACAACATCGGCAAACACATGGCAAAATAAAAGAAAATTCCCGTCAATCAAACCACTGCCATTGATATCTGGCCTACCGACGTACGCGGCCGCTGCGCAAGCTACCAACGCGGCGTCACAAACGAGCCTGGTGCTGTACCCGCGAGCCTTGTTACGGAGCGCCGTACTGCACGGCCCACTGCACGTACCCCCCTACCAGACACTGCTTGAGCATAAATACCTGGTAGACACCCAACTCAAACATCTTCTAATGTGCACACTATCATCACGTCGATAGCATGATCATGGCCGAAATGTCCCTGAAATGCAATGATGCTGCCTTTGGGCCTGCTGTGGCCTCTACAGCTTGTAGGGGAGGATTCGATTTTACTGGTATGCACCTGAAATCATGCAGTAACACAACGCTAACCTTTGGTGGTGCAGTAAAATTCGAGGAGTCTATTCTATCCATCCTGCCGTCTACAATATTCGTTGTTGCCGCTACTGTGCAGTGCTTGCGGCTCATACGAAACAAGTCTCTCAAAGTGCGGCCATCTTTCCTTTTGGTAGCGAAACTTGTAAGTCGTACCGGGCGGGCCATCTAAACACCTTCTAATAAAACCAGGGAACAACCGTAGCGTACTGTGGTATTCAGGTTGCAATTCTGGTGCTGCAGTCTCTCAATGACTCCGAGGTATCGCAGATATCAATTGCATCCGCCACTGTTGGCCTCGTTGCTGCCGTTACCTTGGCAATACTGTCTATCCTCGAACACAGAAATACCTCTAGGCCGTCTTTCCTTATCGCCATATACCTTGTTGGGTCTATCATGTTCGACGTTGCGAGAACCCGGACGACCTGGCTACGAAACGATTCTGGCGCTCTGGCGGGAACAGCGACTGCCGCCGTCATCTTGAAACTATTTATTTTGTGGCTGGAAGCGGTCAACAAGCGAAATATCCTGCTTGAAGCATACAACACCCTTTCAAAAGAAGCGACAAGTGGCCTGCTGAGCCGCGGCCTGTTTCTATGGCTCTCTTCACTCCTTATGAATGGCTCCAAAAAGGCTCTAAGCTTAAAGGATTTATTTGGCATCCACGAGAAGCTAGATCCACACCAGCTGACCCACGAGCTATCGGAACAATGGGAAAAAAGTGCGTGTCGTCTCAACACATCAACATGGTGTAACTGACAATCCTAGGTGACCGCCAACGGCGTCATGGACTTGCTATGGCTACCCTCTCGGCCTGGAAGCTTGAGCTCGGAAAAGTTGCAATCCCTCGGCTTATTCTAGTCGGTCTAAGCATCTCACAGCCGTTTATAATCGGGGAAATCATTGACAATACGCTCGCACGGGATACCCCAGACGTCCGAAATCGTGGCTACGGGTTAATCGGTGCTGTAGCTCTGTCTTACATCGGAACAGCGGTATGACGTCGAATCATGGAAAAATTGCATGCCCGCAATTGAACTAATCAAATAAGCAGATAATAACGGGATTCTACCAACACCTCGCGTTTCGCTTCATGGCAATGACTAGAGGAGGCTTGATTGGGCTCATTTACGCCAAGATGACTAGATCCCCAACCAGCGCGATGGAATCCGGCGATTCAGCGGCCATAACGCTTATAGAGGCCGATGTCGAAAGGATTGGCGAAACGTGGTATCTATTGACGTCAGAGCTGTGGGCTTGCATTATCCAGCTCGGGTTGTCAGTTTGGCTACTACAACGGCAAATTGGTCTGATTTGCATTGCACCGGTCATCCTGGCAATAGGTATGCTGATATGAGATAAAAGTATGTACATCCGCTAACAAAATGTTTAGCCTTCACTGTTACGTCATTGAGAGCAGCTAGTTTTATGACCGCTCGACAGAAACGCTGGCTTGAGGCGGTTCAGTGCCGAGTCAACTTCACTACTACTGTGCTTGGCCATATGAAAAATGTCAAGATGCTGGGCCTCGGCGACAAAATGCAGCAAGTCATACGCGACCTCCGCACGACGGAAATTGACCGATCAAAGAAGTTCAGGCGCCTGTCCAGCTTTAACATCTGTCTCCTCAATCTTCCTGATACGTATGGCCAGCTTGCCACTTTTGCGGCCTTTGCAATCGTGGCACGAGTCCAGCATAGCGATGCATTTACTCTTTCGAAGGCGATTTCTTCACTCTCCATTCTCGCAATCCTGATGGAGCCCCTTCAGCAGCTACTTCTCTGCATTCCTCAAACGTACGCCGCCCTGGGCTGCTTTGAGCGCATTCAGACCTTCCTTAATACCGAATCATGGACTGATAACAGATTGACACCGATGACGATTGAGACTCCGATAAATGCAAACGACCAAGAAAACTTTGAGATTGAGCTTCAAAATTTACGAGCGCCGCGCAGTCCAGCCTGGGTTTCCGTGGAAAATGCGGCATTCGGATGGAGTGAGACAACAAAAATACTTGAACACATCAGTTTACACCTCACGAGTGATGACAATGTCACCATACTCACTGGGCCTGTCGGATGTGGAAAGTCGACGCTGCTCAAGAGCCTCTTGGGAGAAACAGTGCTACAAAGCGGCAGCATAAGCCTGTCGTCCCAGAAGGTCTCATACTGCGACCAGTCCCCATGGATTTCATCTGGAACCATACAATCTATCATCGTCGGTGCATCAGCGTATTGTGAACGTTTGTACAAAGCAGTCCTTCATGCATGCGCCCTGGATGTCGACATGGCGTTGCTGAAAAACGGCGACCAAACGCAAATCCGATCACAGGGAAATACACTCAGTGGCGGCCAAAAGCAAAGGATCGCAATTGCGCGGGCTCTATTTTCCAAAAAGCCCATTGCAATCTTCGACGACGTTCTCAGCGGTCTTGATGCAGTCACTCGAGAGATTGTGCTAACGCGAGTATTTGGCCCGCACGGGCTTGTGCGAGAGCTCGGAATAATCGCCATTTTAGCCACACATGCCACAGAGCGAATGGAAGTCGCTGATCGAATTGTGGTATTGAATGCTGAAGGCCGGATTGTGAGCCAAGGCCCCCCCNGAGACATTTTCGGAGGTGCCAGCTCGTGATACACACCTTGATGATGCTGCTTCAGATGATGATGCCGAGGCTCGGGATCAGACAGAGGAGCAGCCCGAAGAGGAGGAAGATGAAGCAAAGCAGCAACTCCGTCAAACAGGAGATATTTCTCTCTACAAATACTATTTTCAGTCTTTGGGATGGATAAACTTTGCGACATTTGCCCTGATTGTCTGCTGTGAAGCGGCTTTCTCGACGTTACTCTACGCGTGGATCTCGCTCTGGTCTAACAGTCCAGATCGCAACAACACTGGTTATTGGCTTGGCCTCTATGCCACCTGGGCAGTTTTAAAGAGCATTGGTCTTTTCGGTGCCATCTACTTCATCTATGTCGTAACGGTACCGAGATCCGCAAGACATCTCCACGGCTCTGTTCTTGAAACTGCCTTCAGAGCTCCCATGAGCTATATTTCTCCAACACCAACAGGAGTGCTGGTGAATCGATTCAGCCAAGATATGAGGTTGGTGGACATGGTGCTCCCTGGCAATTTAGTGTCCACATGCTTCATCCTAAGCGGAAGCTTGGGCATTATGGCGTTGATAATTGTGGCCTCGCCGTACCTCGCCGCCGCCTTGCCGTTCTTGTTTGGTGCTTTGTATCTATTGCAACGCTTCTACCTGCGTACATCCCGACAGCTTAGATTGTTGGAGCTGGAATCAAAGGCACCCGTTACTTCTCACGTCATCGAGACAATGAGAGGAACTTCGAGCATTCGAGCGTATGGCTGGGAGGGTGCCTATATAGAGAAGCTGGAAACGCTACTTGCCGACTGCCAAAAGCCTTTTTATCTGTTGCTATGCATCCAGAGATGGCTTGGTGTAGTTCTTGGCTTGGTGGTGGGGGTACTCGCCGTGCTCCTCACCACGGTTGCTGTGACGGTGCGAGGCAATAGTACGAGCACCGGATTCGTGGGTGTCGCCCTTATTAACATGATGCACCTCAGCCAGACGTTGACTGGTCTCATCGTGCAATGGACCAATCTCGAGACATCTTTGGGAGCAGTCTCCCGCATCAAAAACTTCGCTGAAGATACCCCCCGGGAAGCAGAGCCAGGCGGCCAAGTAAACAAAGAATGGCCTGCCGATGGAAACTTATCCTTTGATAATTGGACAGCCGGATATACAGAGTAAGTAAAGATTCACTACGATCAAAATTTACTGACTAACGCATCTAGCAATGTCGTGCTGCGTGGTATAACGATGGACATCAAGGCTGGCCAGAAGATTGCGCTATGTGGCCGCACTGGCAGGTATGTGGAGGCGAAAGCTGAATTTGAACTAAGCTGATCGACTTTTAGTGGCAAGAGCTCACTATTGACGTCAATTCTGGGTATGATAGAGGGGACCGCGGGCCGTATCGTGATTGATGAAGTGGACCTTTCAAAAGTGTCTGCCGAAACAGTACGACAAGCCGTCACCTGCGTCACGCAGGACCCATTTCTGTTTGATAGCTCTGTTCGCGACAATCTTGACCCTGCAGCAAGCAAAACCGATGAGGAAATTGAAGTTGCTCTGAGGCATGTTGGGCTTTGGCCAGTTCTGATCAAGGCCGCAACAACCAGTGGGTTGCCAGACGAGGCAGTACTGAGCCTGGCGGCCGAAGAACTACATTTATCCCATGGGCAGTCTCAGCTGTTTTGCCTAGCCCGAGCGATGCTACGAGATAGCCGGGTTGTGCTCCTGGATGAACCAACTAGCAGGTATGTATTGACTGTACGGAATAGATCGCGTGACGGCCCTGCTAATAACACACACAGTGTGGATTCGGCGACAGAACAGCAGATACAGGACATTGTGGATCGAGAGTTTAAGCGAGCAACTGTGATCATGGTGACGCATCGCCTTTCTGGGATAAAGCGATTTGATGCTGTAGCTGTATTACAGGCGGGCAAGGTGGCCGAGTTTGGATCGCCGCATGCTCTCTTGGCCGATAGTGCGAGTGCCTTGTCGATGCTGTGCAAAGCGCACGGACACGAGAGAGGCTCTTAACCTCGCCGAATGGGGTAGATCGACAGTGAGCATCAGTAGGTGGGCGGCGACGATGCTGAGGAAAGAGACAAGATAAGGCCAGACCAAGCTTGCCAGGGTTCGCGGTTATCGCGCAGCCACATCACCAGTACGGCCTCGCCTTCTCGGTAAACAAAATATCCATCACTTACATTCGGAAAATTGCATTCATTTCTAGGGCTGAATGTCCGAGTGCCGTTTCTACTCATGTCAAATGCAAAGACAGTTTCATTTCGCTGGTGGAGTAAGTGGCTTGCAGTCGAGCAGGGGGGAGACTGTCACTTTAAGCAACCTGATTCTGTGTAAATAATAAAATATATAGGAAATATTTGAAAAACCAAAGATAGAAAAAAGATAACACCAAGCCAATACTTCTTTTCATTAAATAAAGAAAGATCACCATTTTGCGGAACACAACAGACAACGCCCCCCTTTGAACTGCTTGTTCTTCATCTCCCGGATGCTCCGTCGAGTCCGTCCGAGACATTCGCCTGTTGCTCCCCACCCCTAGCCTGCGAGTCAAGACAATGTGCCAATCACACCTGTGCTAGTCCTCGGAAAGCTGGAGCAGGCGAAAAATGGCACCACGCTTGGGTCAAAACCTGACAGGTGAAAGGGATGATCTACTTTTAACAAGTATTTCAAGGATCGTATAGAGCGGCCAGCCCACCCCGGGCTGTTACTCCCCTTATCTTGACACCCCCGGAATCCTCACCGCCGCCCGTGCCCCAGGCCATTTTTTCCCTTACGACATGATTTCAGATTCTTGAAGCTGGCCCGATTTGGCAGCCTCTAGCGTGCCTCGTCACAAAACTACAAAGAAAACACATGGGAATGCTTGAGCGGCCATGTCGGCGAGGGGCTTTCTCGTCCCTGAGCGCTATGTGCCCGAAATCCCGAGTGAGACGGATATGAACATTGCTAGCATCTTTTGGGGACTCTCTCTGGGTATCGCCATATACTGCGCCATCCAGGCTGGCCGGCAGTCGCGCCGGTCGTGGAAACGACGACATGCAATCAGCCCCTACGTGATGATGATTTGGGCGGAATGGATCGTCAGTGTCACAATTGGGGCGGTCGCGTGGTGCTTTCAGCGGCAGTTTCTTGCACCTAGGTACGTGTTGACTCATTGTTTGATGTAATTGGCAGAATTTTAACTTCTCATGCAATTTAAAGCTTTCAGCTATTTCTGATCGTCGGTACGTTCTGCTGGAGGCATAAAGGTCGTTGCTGGGAGTCTCCCAAGGCTTTGCTAACAATCTACAGCTTGCTTGTGGTCTGCACAGATTCAGCTTCTGATGCAAATAATAATCAACCGAATAGGAATAATGATGGTTCTTCCCAGTACCGTCTCCAAGCTGAAGTGGTCCGTCTTCCTACTCCTGCTGCTCGTCAACATTAGCGTGCTAGTTATCTGGATCCCCGCCCGTTTGCAGATATCTGAGAAATGGATCCATATAAACGACATATGGGACAGGGCGGAAAAAGTCATATTTGGAATTGTCGATCTCTCGCTCAATCTTCTATTTGTGTACTTGGTACGATACCACCTGGTCAAGAACGGCTTGTCCAAGTACATACCGCTGTACCGGTTCAACCTGCTTATGATGTGCTTCTCCCTTTCGCTGGATGTGAGTTCCTCTCCAACCAAGACTGACTGTACAGTGCTAATTGCCCTTTCACGGCTGCAGGTTGTCTTGATTGGGCTCATGTCATTACCAAGCACTCTCGTGTAAGCGTGCCCGCCAGTGCTCCACCTCGCCGCTCACTCGCTAACGATGTCTGCAGGTATCTGCAATTCCATCCCGTGGCATACCTACTAAAGCTTTCCATTGAAATGAACATGGCAGAGCTCATCATAAAAGTTTCACGAGCGCCGAGCGCCGGCGACACTCTGGAA
Source organism: Lecanicillium saksenae (assembly GCA_027627215.1). Classification (NCBI taxonomy): domain Eukaryota; kingdom Fungi; phylum Ascomycota; class Sordariomycetes; order Hypocreales; family Cordycipitaceae; genus Corniculantispora; species Corniculantispora saksenae. Next base: position 21,531 of record JANAKD010000077.1, on the reverse strand, counting down.
TTGTATCAGCTAGCGCCGCAGACCTTAGCCTCCACCACCTCGGGTGGTATTTCCCGTGAAATTTCTACGGTTAACCTTGCACCCAAAGATGGTGACAAAACGGAAGAAACGGCGAGCACGATTTCTTTGCCAGAGCGTGTTCAAGGGCTGGAAGATATAGCTACAAGAAAACACCATATTCGTGGGACTTACAGTGTACCTCACTACAATCCTACGTAATACAAACCAATTCTTTGCGTCCCATAGTTGGCGTCAAGGTGGGCCTATCTCTATCTGTTCCATGCCCAGAATGCACGAAAGGTGATATTACAGGAGATTCTCTTCTTTTGCTCTTTTGACCAAGTACGACACGGCAAGGAACTAATCGCAAGAATTTATTAAAAAAAAGGCACATTACTAGCTCCAATACATTCTTAAAACAACTTGAAAATAACATATCGCCTTTCCTTGCTCCAAATGCACCACGCGGCGTACCTCCACTTCCGGAACATGCTGCCGTGCCAGTCACTGGAGGAGCTTCAGTGACAGGTCAAGCTAACAGCGCCGTATCCCAGTAAAGGAAAACGACTTGCCATTTTAGCGCTTCGGACTGACCCGAAATATCCTTTGCTACCGTACCAATTAAGCTGATAGGTGCAGAAACGTCTGGAGTTGCAGAACTGTTGCCAAGCCGCCAAATATTTCGTACGCCCTGCCAAACGAGCAGAGTGGTGCCGTCCTCCTTCTTTATTTCGGTAAGCCAAGTTGACTCATGTTGCAATCGCTGAAATCTTCCGAAGGCACTGCCCATGCCAGCCTCGATTTCATCACGTCCTGAGAAAACAGTTCCATTCTGGCTATGAAACACAGCTTTCTTGTCGTAGAAGTCAATGGCAGGACCAGAACTCGAGTCAGAATTGTCAATAGCCTTCAAGTAGTGAGCAAGAAATTGCTGGGATGCAGTTCCAAGCTTGGTGCTGCCCTGCTGAGCGGAGATGAGCTTGTTGATGAAGAGGGACATTGCTAAAGAGGTTGTTGCGCTTGGCTGCACCAAGGTATTATAATGTGACGGGACCTCGATATTATTTATAATTCATGACTTCTTAGCTACGAGTCATTGCTAAATGCAAGCAGTCTCATGAGGTCCTGTATTTCGTTCCGCCGGTCACCACAGGCTGACACCAGATTAATGACCAGTTGTGGTCGGTAAGGCGTGCTCGGGCGTTTCCTGTGGCCGCTTCGGTGCCGAAAGCCAACAGAATGGGGGGTTACTATTATTTACAATGATTATTGATCTGAAGCGAGACCAATTTGTCTTCCGCACAGCTGCGGCAGAATAAAACCAAGCCTACGCGGCTAGCTCGGAGCTGTGAGATTTTGTCCGTAAGCAGCCCTCTGTGAGACAGTTTGGTTGATCATTACGAATACATCTGAATCGATACAGATAAACCAGCCACGTCTCGGCCCGTATGGTGCACAGCCCGCGCCTTATGGCGAAAGTGATTCTGTGGTTAGTTAAGCAAAACACCGACCCATTCCCGCATCCACCTTCTTGCGGACAATTGCTAAACCCACATATTGCCGCTGCAAGACCATTGTATTTAGCGATCTTAGAATGGGAGTTCGCTAGGAATATCCCATACAGTAGCTTTCCGGCAACATTGTCATATGTTCCCCTGACTAAAGTATTGACAAGTAATGAGATGGATACTGCAGCGGCGGAGTCTTGGCAAACACCGCCGCTTGCCCCAATTAAGTATGTTGATGGTGCTTGGTATGGTACACTACCTGGACAGTGGAGTCGGAGTGCCTTTCAGAAGGCAAGCATACGAATCACAGCCTCAATTACCTTGTGCCCTGGTGTTGCCAGTATGGCCCAATCAATACAGAGATTTTGTTGCTTGCTGAATGTGATTAAAGAACTCGCTTGCCATATCCTATTCTGTTGATCTGGCCACAGGCTATAGTCGCCAGCATTGGATGGTGCAAACCTACGTACACCTAGCACACCTGTAAAAAGCACGCGAAATAACGTGGATGCATACCTAACCTAGAAAGATTCTCACATCTAGGTAAGCTTTAATTTGTCGTTTCTAATTCTGGCCACACATGGGACCAGCAGCCTCAAGAAGTATGGGGCCGGCCTTGTAGCCATGTAAAGCGAAGCCCCCCTCCTGTGTTAGTTTGGGGATAGCGTCGCCGATAAACACCGACCAGAAGATCCGTCGACCAGCAGCATGTTTCTCTTGACAACATTGGGTCGCAAATAGGGTTTGCATCGCAAATCGCCACCCAGCATGAAGCAGAATGAATATATTGCCCCAGAACGGGACTTGGAAGGCGATGGACACCAAGGCCAGAGCGACGACATGACAGGCTCTCGTGCCGACAGCACTCAGCTCGACATTTTGCCCTTCATCGGCCGATTGGGTGCCAGTGGCACGGGTTACTTACCGCGAAACTCCTACAATGAAGATTTCCTCAAGGCTTTGCCTGATGCGGCTCCGTTGATGACCCTGTCAGATCAAATCGCCTTGAGACCATTTCTCACGATCGGCCTTTGGAAGGCGGCTTTGATGGAAGGTGTCGGTAAGCAGAACGCGGTCCAGATCCGATGTAAAAAGGATGATGACGCTAAATTCGACCAATATACAGGATCATTGATGCTTGTTTGGGTCACAGTATTTGCCAATAGCTCACCGCCAGTATTGCCGTCACAACCTACGGATCGATGGGGAGTCTTCGATAACGCTTCCTTCCTTGGACCCCTCGTTGGCGGTGCGCTGAACTTCTTTTATATCAGCATGTTCATTTTTTGCTTTGGAGGTGTGACGGGCGCGCATTTAAACCCGACAATCACCATTGCGACGTTATTCGCGCGCTTGTGCTCGCTCCCCCGTGCGGTTCTCTACGTCGCCTTTCAAACGGGGGGTGCTGCACTTGGTGGGTTGCTAGCACGAGTAGCCCACGGCAGCCGTGATTTCAAGACTGGAGGGTGCTGGATATATACTGATCTTGTTCCTGTTGGAGATGCCTTTGTCATTGAATTTATGACGTGTTTGATCATGCTCTTCTTTGCGTTTGGTACAGGGTTGGACCCGAGGCAGAGAGAGATAATTGGACCAACGCTGGGGCCCTTCATGGTCGGAATATCAGTGGCGAGTTTATCATTTGGAACAGGATTCGTGCGATATGGGTATGGCGGCGCAGGTTTGAACCCAGCTCGGTGCTTTGGTTCCTATGTTGGCAGTCGCTTTCCGGATTTCCACTGGGTACATTGGTAAGTAGCGACTACGCATCTTGGGTATTTGGCAACGAGTACTAACATAATCAGGACCGCCGACATACTAGCTTGCGCTATACACGCGGGATTCTACCATCTTGTGCCGCCGTGGAAAGGGAAGCCAGAGTAGCCTCACCGCGAAAGCTGAAACTCCGTCGACATATTACTGGCTCCAAGGTGGACTTATTGGGCTGTCGACCAGTGTATTCTTCAACAAGTTACAATACACAATAGTGATACAGATTTGAGGTGTGGTGCTGTTTATTCGGCTAGAAGAGCTATGTTACACTTCGGCAGGTCAATTCCGGGCGCAATATGCGGTGGGATGATACGACAAATCCCTGGGCTATTTCTGGGTTCTCGGAATTATTATCATTAAATCTGCCACATCTCCGAAGCTTGCAGAAATTGGCAATAATTTTCGACTGCGTGGCGCGGTGGGTCAACGCGGCTGGGAGGATTCCATTTCTGTCGAGGAAGCTAGCCGTCGTACACAAGGAGAGCAATTCGCAGACGGATAGTACCATTGATACTGATTTACCGTAGATTGTTGGAAGAATGATTATGACATGAAGTCTATTAAAGAATTTAGACTCCATGGATATGAAACTGGAGCTACTTTCGGCTAGAAAAGTACTGGTTGAGCCCCGTGACTAGTCCTGCAAACGGCATGCTCAGCGCTGTGTACACATCGTTGGCCTCTGGAGCTGCATTATCAGCCAAAATCTCAACTGCCACATTGGAGTAGCAGACAGGGATTACACCGGCTTGTATCATTCTCCGAACACCATGCTCAGCTTGCTCCTTTGAAAAGGCACCCGAGGCATCAATGGCGGCATATGTGGTATAGCCATCCTGAAGCGCAGACATGGCGGGGAAAGCGAGGCACACATCAGTAGATACGCCGGTCACAATCAGATTCTTTCTCCCAGTCCTTTCGACGGCAGCCACCACGCGTGAATCATCCCAGGCATTGACCGTGGTTCTCTCGATTCTCTCAATGCCCGGCAGAGCTTGCTGGAGCTCAGGAATAAGAGGACCCCAGAGCCCCTCCGTTGTGGTAGTCACGACGACGGGAACTTTGAGAGCTATCATGGCCTTTGCTAGGCCAACGATATTATGTGTCAGGGTTGACACCTCGATGTCGCGTACTCCGGTAAGGAGACCGACTTGATGGTCGACGATCAATAGAGCAGCATTGTCTCTCGTCAGCCGGCCAGGGTAAGAAGCGGTGGGCATAGTGGATATTGCCGAGGAAGGACGATTTTGTTTAAGATTGTGAAGAGTAAAAATAAGATCTTACCAAAAACTGGATAGCGAGGTAGGATAGTTCGCGTGCAATCGTCAACTATTGTGTGTAAAATGGCCATATGCTATGAGCGTGCGGACCCTTTTATAACGCACGAGGCGTGCATATCTGGCGAGAGCGTCGATGCAGTGCAGACGAATTGAAGATCATTTGTAATCCACTTTGACTATCATGCTCGTATGAATCTCGTAACCACGGAATAGCTGCGTCGTAGTCCTTGTTGCTGATGGATTACACTGGGCTGGCGTTCGTATTTGGATTAGCGGCGGGCTTTGCCAAGCCCGCCGCTACTGCAGCTGATCTCTCACAATAAAACGGGGTTTGCCAATATATTGAACAGTGTCCAAAGGACCAGTCATACGCAGCCACATATATTCTCTTCTTCTTGTTACCTTCGGGATTCCTCCCATCTTGTATTCGTCATGAAACTCCCAGTGGTAGCGGCCCCAGTCGCGGCTGCACTCGTGTTGACAGCGAATGCCATCTCATGCTCTGGACAGCCCACAGTGCGGTTAAGCTATGGAGCATTTGAGGGCACCAGCCTTCCGAACAGCGTGGATCAGTTTATTGGGATGCGCTATGCTGCTCCTCCACTAGGGGACTTGAGATTCAGGGCACCACGCCCACCTGAAAAGCATTATGACATTCAGAAGGCGAAGAGTGTAAGTCTCTAAAAAGACCAAAAAAAAAGATGTCGGAGAATTCTAATTCACAAATTTCAAAGTTTGGAGATTACTGCATCGGCACGGCAGAACATCGTTCGCAGGGCATCTCGGAGGACTGCCTATTTGTTAATGTGTGGCGACCGAGCAATAGCACGCCACAGGCCAAGCTTCCTGTGTGGGTGTTTATTCAAGGTGGCGGTATGAACAATGTTCACAAACGACCAGTTGATATCAAATTAACATCCCAACTCCAGGATTTAATTTAAATTACAGCCCAAACTACAATGGCTCGCAAGTTGTTGCAGCCTCAGGGCACAACCTTGTCCTGGTCAACTTTAATTGGCGCGTCGGCTTATACGGCTTTTTTGGCGGCAGAAATGTTGAAGAGCATGGCGATCTCAATGTGGGCTTGCTTGATCAGGTTTTTTTGCTGCAATGGGTTCAAGAAAATATCCAACAGGCAAGTCGACGATGAAGCATGTGCGAGCAGGATGTTAACCTATGCTCAGTTTGGCGGTGACCCCAACCACGTGGTGATTCATGGAAGCTCTGCTGGAGCTGGCTCTGTCGCACTTCACCTGCTGAACCAGGGCAACAAAAAGCTCTTCTCCGGAGCAATCATGGAATCAACTTTTATGCCCACTCAGCCACACAAAAGCAAGCTCGAGTGGCAATACGATCGTGTCATACAGACTCTCGGCTGCTCCCATGATTCATCTCACCAGGAAATGGACTGTATACGATCGAAAAGCACAGAAGATCTGCAACTAGCGAACGTAGCGAGCCCCTTTCCGGCCATGAGCGAGCTATATCCACCTGTCTGGTACTGGACTCCGTGCATCGATGAACGCCTTATTCTTGACAATCCGCTTCAGATGTGGAGAGATGGAAAATTTATACGTGTTCCGATGATTATCGGGAACAATGAGAACGGTGAGGTTCAAGCCTAACTAATGGAGGTCGGGGCTAATGACAGAACAGAGGGGGCATACTTCGCAATAAACGCTTCTACGGAAACCGATGTGACCAAGTTTATGGAAAGCAACTACCCACAGATGTCAAAAAAAGAGTTACATACAATGGGGCATCTATACCCACGGGGAGAACCTGTTCCGCAGCATGCAGCATGGTTTCCGGCCGCAGAAAAAGCTTACGGCGAAGCGACCTTTACTTGTCCTGCGATGGGGATTCTGGATTCGGCAGCGAGCATCATTGATACTCGTGATACTAGATACCGCGAGCTACCGCTTTGGTCTTATCATCTAAACGTCTATGATAAAGACTACCATGAACGAGGCCTGGGCTGCCCTCATGGCTACGAGGAAGGCATGATATTCGGCCCGGCAAGCACCGATACTAAGCTTCCGGGGCGTTACATTCCGCCGGCCAGCCTCAATACTTATAATGCGCCTCTTGTGCCTGTCATCATGAACTATTGGATCTCGTTTGTTCGAACATTGTCACCAAATGCACATAAAAGTTCCGATGCACTTGAATGGTCAACTTGGAAAGGTAAACATATTCAGTCACGACTGCTAATACGATTGAATGGAATGAAGATGGAAAAAACCCCGAGGCAGCAAAAGGAGCGGTGCGAATTTTGGAACAAGATGGACCGCGCACTTGGGCCGCAAAGCTAGCGATATTGGTACAGGGGGATGGCTGATGGCTTAGTTGCATCTCCGGCGGGTTTGCGTCTTTGATAAAAATAGAGAAGGTACCATCCTCAGATATATGGTAGCTCATCTAATATGAAAGTGATGGAAGATCCGAGGATAAGTGACGCATAAATAGCAGGTTGAGCCGAATTAAGCAACTGCGCAGCTGTAAAGGTTTCTCCCTGCGCATTTGTCAGTAACTAAGGCCCCTCTAGCGTTCTCGTGGTGCGCCGCTAACTAGTTGACAATAAGCAGCCATCTGCTGGTTTGTCAGGGCACCGGCGCTAATTCAAGAAGCTGGAGAGAATACCCACATCCAACGGCTGATTGATCAGCGGGCTGAGAAGCCAAGAAATCTGTCAGCCTCATCGAATCTAGGTTATACATCTCAGCGGACAACAACGTTGAATCGGGAATTGGCGATCATAGTCGCAAGAGAATTTTTCGATAATCTATTTCTCTGGTAGCCAGCTATGCCCGCACATGACTCCCAAAGCACGTCAACAGACGGCGGGCATCTTCATCCATATTCCTGTCTGTCGTGTCGCCGGCGAAAGAGAAAATGTGACAGAACATTTCCGTGCCAAGACTGCCAAAAAAGAGGGTTGGAGTGTGTCTTCACAGCCAGAAAAATATCAACGCGAAAGCAAGAAGGTCAAACAGCAGAGCAGAAGTTGGCGCAGATGGAAGCGGTGGTGAGGTCTTTGCGAAGCCAAATCGACGCCGCATCGTCATCACAAACATCCAACGACCTGTTGCCCAGAGAATTCTCAGCACAAGCGACAGGGGCAGTCAATACACCGCCAAACAGACCCAGCGATGAGCCGTCTGATTCTTCAGCAGCTTTGGAGTATGAGTTTGGAAGACTTGCGATCGGTCAGGGGAGAAGCAGATACGTGGCGAGCCATTCCTGGGCAAGCATCAAAGATCAGGTTTGTCGAAGTTACGAGATCGAGCCACATCACTGCGTGCTAATGCAATATTCTTTTTAGCTTGATGATTTGGACAGTCTCCTCCACAAAGAACAAACTGAGGACCACGGTTCTTTCACAAGCCTACTATTTGCTTCTACATCTACGGACTTGGTTGAATTACACCCCCGTGCAGATATGATCCCAATTTACTGGCAGGAGTACAAGAATAATTTCGACCGAGTTGTTAAGGTTCTACATGTTGGAATAACCGAGCCCTTGATACTTGCTGCCGTGGCCTCCGTTGAAAACTTGGACGCTAGTACGGAAGCTCTACTATTTGCCATTTATTTCTGCGCCGTTGTCTCAACCCCTGCTGAGCGATGTATTGAGACCTTTGGCTATGGGAAAGACGAACTATTCTCTCGATATACATTCGCGGCGCAGCAAGCTTTTACGAAAGCCAGGCTGCTTGAATCTGATGAGTTCATCGTTCTCCAAGCCTTTACCATCTACCTCACCGCTTTGCGATTTCGCAGCAGCTTGAAGCCTCTCTGGACTCTTACTGCGCTTGCCGTTCGCCTGGCTCAGAATGCCGGATTGCACCGGGACGGAAGCGCTTTCAACCTGCCGCCATTCCAATCAGAGATGCGGCGCAGGCTCTGGTGGAATATTCGCGTTATTGATTCCCGTGCGTCTGAAGATTCAGGATATGATTCCGCCATTCGACTTGAGAACTGCACTACAAAGAAGCCGCTAAATGTTAACGACGCGGACCTAACACCTGGCATGGACATGCAGCCGCCTGAGAGGACCGGTTGTACAGACATGGTATTCAGCGTTATCCGATTTGAAGCTGCTGAAGCAAGTGAGAGGATGCAAGTGGTTCCTATGGGGTCCTACGGGCCATGTGGAAAGTTACACATAGCAAACGCGCTAGAGAGAAAGGCGAAGTGCATCGCCGACTATCAAAAACGACTCCAACAAGTGGTCTTCGCAGAAGCAAGCCCGGATAACCCATTTTACTGGTATACCGCCATCGTTTCCAGAGTCATCCTAAGCAAGCTCTGGTTGATAGCATATCACCCTTACTTGCGACTGGATGTCTGTGGTGGCATCTCAGCGGAAACAAGAGAAGCGCTCTTTTCCAAGGCGATATGTATCGTCGAGTCGCAGCTTTTATTGTATAACGGAGCACCGACGCAAAGTTGGAGCTGGCTCTGTGTGACGCACGTCCAGTGGTATGCAATCACGTACATACTGGTTGAGCTATGCCACCGCACACATGGTGAGCGTGTGGAGGCAGCTTGGAAGGCAGTCAAAGCTGTTCTGCGGTTTGGTACGAATACAACAAACCATTCCAACCCGCAGCGGGAGGAGTTCGGTACCAACACACAACTTGGCGTATTGGACGAAGGCGAGTATCAGCCACTGAATAAGCTGTTGGCGACAGCCCGTTTCGCTAGGATGAATGCAGTTCCAAGGCATCCACACACTGGCGAAGCTACAGATACGTCTGCAGGTCTTGGGAGTGCATACCCTGTTTTCGACGGCCATGAAAGTTTTGCCGTAAATCAGTCTCTACATATGGACCCGCGCACTGAGGTATCTAGCTTCTGCGAGCCACTACACAGTTATATCTTCAATGACCCGTTAGAAGCACATCTTAGTTGGGGCTCACTCTCAAGCCACGGGGCACAGCCTTAGCAAAGCAACACAATGCACGTCCTTCACTCAATTTTTCCTCAACGTGAGACCAATATCCTCATTTCTACATGCCTCCAGCATAGTTCGTTTCAGATACCGCCACCATAAAGAAATACTGAAGCGCAATCCGTCATCCTTGAATTCAGTATACGTACTGTGGCTCGCTGTTGTACTAACTAGCCAAAGCAAGGGCGAGAGTGCTGTAACACCCTTGTTGCCCCACTAGCCACTACAATCGACTTTCTATCTTCCAAATTCTTTTCTTTTCGTTTTCGCTCAACTAAGAATGGAAGAAAATTCGAGCAAAAAAAACTTGCAAAAAACTTATATAGTCTCATAATTGCCGCGGCATCATTCGTGGTGATGTTGCCCAAGCGCTGCTGGTTCTGCGGATACGAAATACGCAGAATTGGCGAGGAAAAGGGGCGCTAGCCGATTTGTCCTGGTGAAGCTAACTTTTCAACCATTCTTTCAAGTAGCCTCGCATTTAAATCAGCATAATGAGCCTGCTCAAGTTACCCTCTGAGCTTGTCATTTGTATCGCGCGCTTCCTGGAGACAGAAAATGACGTCAGCTGCTGTGCTAGAACCTGCCGCTGGCTATTTTCCATACTTAACAACCTGTGCTATGAAAGGAATCGCTTGTATGGCAAGAACTCAGCGTTGATCTGGGCCGCCAAATATGGCGTGCCGCAGACCTTATACCGTGCGAGAGAGGCTGGAACCGTTCCTGCTGATGAAGACTTGAATCTTGTTCACGTGGCGGCCGAGCATGGGCAGGAACAAATCATATCCGTGTTGGTTGGCGAGTTCGGGTTCGGCCATTCTGACCTAGACGACGAGGACGTCACGCCGCTTCTCATCGCATCCCAGAACAGCAAGCCTCAGGCTGTCAGTGTTCTTTTGAAGCTTGGTGCAGATCCATCTCTGCCTGGCCTATCCGGAGAGACGCCGTTACACGAGGCCGTCTATGTAAATGACATGGCAACCGCGGCCATATTGCTCTCCGCTGGCGCTGACACTTCCAGCCGGATGCACGAGCTTCACGATGACTTTCCCGGTCAGACACCCCTTCACGTCGCAGTTGGACATAGCGGATCTTGTGCCATGGTTGAATTATTAGTGAAGCACGGCGCGGATATCAACGCACAATGCGAAGATGGACTCACACCAGTGTTTCTGTCTATGGATGGAGGGGATCAGAACATTATCAAGTATCTTGTCAACGAGGGGGCTGATCTATCCATTTCCACGACGAAATACCGCATAATGCAGCCGATACACGCCGCTGTCCAGGCAAACCTATTGGGCGTAATCGACTTGCTTCTGAGCCATGGCGCAGATGTGAATATGCGAAGCGGTGAGGGTTGGACGCCTGTTGAATATGCGGTCCAGCTCGGGTTGTTTGAGATGACGGCACTGCTTCTTACGAAAGGCGCAGATATCCATGGAGGCCAGTCAGATGATTGGGATATGACTGCCACGGCAGTTGAGAATGGCGATGCCCATATTGTCAAGCTTCTGCTCGAAGCGGGAGCGAATGCCAACGATGCCAGTTCCGATATCTCACTCCTCGCTCAAGCTTGCAGCAGTGGTCATGAGGAACTTGTGCCTATTTTAATACAGCATGGGGCTGATGCGAGCTTTGTTGATGAACACGGCAACGGCTTAATGAATTTCGCAGCCGCTGGTGGCCACACTGCTGTCATTGCTACGCTTCTCAAGAATACCAACCTGGACCCATCTTTGGGGGACAATAATGGTCTCAATGCCCTGCATCTAGCATCAGATGGTGGGCATCTGGATACCGCCAGGCTTTTAATCGAATCTGGCGTCGATGTGTCGTCGCTAGACAGGAATAACAACACTCCTCTACAAAACGCTGCCAACGCAGGGCGTATGGATGTGCTCAAGCTACTACTCGATACAGGTGCTGACCCGCGGATTCCCAACATCAAACTGACGACACCTCTTCTCACTGCTTCTGGACGCGGTCACACGAACCAGGTTTCTCTTCTCCTTGAAAACGACGCAGACCCATGTTTCCTAGATGATCAGAAGAGAACACCACTATTCCTTGCATCATGGAATGGGAAAATGGAAGCAATAAAGCTCCTTCTCAGTCACCCAACCGCAGCTATTCAACTCACGTTAGCAAATAAAAGCGGGTATACACCCCTATTGGCTGCTATAAGCTCCAATCAGCTCGAAACAGTGCGCCTACTTCTTGAGAACGGCGCTGATATAGGGGCTTCTAACTGCACTGGCGCGGGGTCGCTGATAGTGGCTGCGGAGCAAGGAGACGCTAATATGATCGGCGCCTTGCTTGCGACTAAGAAGTTGGATATCAATCAACAAGATATAAATGGGCGAACGGCTCTCTTTTTCGCGACCATGCTTGGCCGTACCGCAGCCGTCGATGCGCTCTTGTCTCACCAGCCGCCGCCCGCGTCTAATCTTCAAGATAGATACGGCGCTACACCCTTGATCATGGCAGCGCGTACCGGCCGCGCGGAAATATTAGAATCTTTGTTGGGACTAGAAGATGTCCCGCTAGAGACGCATGACATATTCGCACACGATGTGTTCTATTGGGCTGCACGGTCTGTGAATTCAAAGGTCGTCAGCCTTTTGGCCCCGTTCGACCGATATGCTAGTATGAAAGTTGACGTCAACGATGAAATCGAGGAGCCGGGTTCTCGAAGTGACGCATGTTGCTGTGATGTGTGCGGGCGGAGTACGACCGGGGCGTCTGCAACGCAGCCGCCAGCTTACAGCTGTCGCATGTGCCATGTTGGGAACGAAGAAGAGTTTATCTGCTGCCACTACTGCGTTAAGGATGGCGCAAAATGCAGAGAGTCGTCGCATGTTTGGGAGCCGCACAATTGTGAGTGTGACTTGGAGGATGAGGACGAGGACGAGGATGAGGACGAGGACGAGGAGGGGGAGGGGGAGGGCGCAGAGGAGGAAGATGACGAACAAGACGATGGAAACGACGCAGATAATGGCGAACAAGACGGATTAAACGACGCAGATAATCGCGAAATCACCTGAAGGAACCCGGGTGCTCTGAGCATACTAGTCCCATGAACAATGTATCATCACTACGCCGATCTTGGGCAATTTTGCCAAACACTCGATGGAGAGAGCAATACTACTTTTGTATACAAATAAACAAGTTTTTATTATTTATTATATATTTTGTTCCTATGACACTTCTTACACTTACTTTTATATTTGTATCTCTTGAACTAGCGATCGTTTTTCGCCCCCCCTCCTCGCTTAGGTTGCTTGCGTCCTTGCCTTGGCTAGCGAGGCTTGGCTGCGCCCCGCCTAGCTGAATACTAAACTCGGCATACAACGTCGGCGAGGCATCGAGCCGCAATCAAATTGCCAATTTATGTCTTTGGTAGTTTACTGCTTGATCATGAATGAAAACTCCGCTACTCTTGGTCTGTTAAACCCTGACCAGCTCTCTCAGCTCGCAGAGTGGGTGAAGTCTCTCAAGGAGCCCCCTACTGTGAGACAAGCGGATTCGTGGCTCACGGAGCAGCTGAAGGTCGACCTTCGCTTAATCGAGGTATCCCGGCTGGTTGAGACCGCCATATATCAGATCCTTGTAAGCTTCAGGTAGATAAACCTTTCGCTGGTATTCTAACCGTACTGTTTTAGGCAGCAGACGTTTCCCCTGAGCTACGACGACCTGGACATGGGCTCCCGCTGTCCTATCTGCCACGGTCTGAGCAGCGATTCCCTGTGCTGTTTAAGCCAGATGGCGAAAGGGGCTGGCAAGCGGCAACCTTGACACGCCGAGAGGTCTGTATGCTCAAGCTGATGGAAGACATTACAAACAAGCCAGAATGGTGGACTAAAATTCGGAACCCTGAAATTGCAGCCAAGTGGAAAGCCGAGGCAGTTGAACTCGACTGGGCTTCCTACTCGCAATATGCAGACTTTACACCAGCAATGGCGGATGCAGTAAGCATAGTTGAGTTTATTCATGGTCAAACAATGATGGCAGTGATTTTTTGTTAGCTGACTTTTGTGCACAGTGTTTCGAAGAGCTCGTTCTCAAGGCTGAGATATACGAAAAGACGGACCTGATACCTGTAATGGACTATTCCGAGACAGTCATGAAATCCGATAAACTAGTGCCAAGCAGTTTATGGGCGGATCTGAAGCGCTGTGCCGCAATCCTGGAAAACGTCCCCGATGAAGAGAAGGACTGGCACCCTGGATCAAACGGACAGGTGCTTGATCTCATACACCCATCCCTATGGCCATTAGTGTATGGAAGATCACGCATACTGGTTTCTACAACGCTGGGACTCAAGGATTCTATGGGAAAATGCGGGATGGGGAACGTGATTCGAAAGCCAATCCCCGCCGAGGTGGGCAGAATAGGACTGGAAGATAGTCGACCAGTGTCTGCGCTGTCGCCACGATTCCAGTGGCTGCCCTGCGATGTTCTGATTGATGAGCAAGGGAACGTGGAAATTGCCAGCTACGTCAACAACCTGCACCCAGTTGAGCACGCTGGCATATACCCTGTCCTCGAGCGCTTTATCCAACTCTCCCTTCCCGCGTGGGATGTGATATATCGATGGCCGACGGAGTGTAGATTTCAGCGCCTTACGACATTGCGTGTCGATGTGGATTGCTTGACACCCGAAATTTGCGAAGAATGCGGCGACCAATGCCTGCCGGTGAACCGAATGCTGCCCCATTTCAAGCAGGCCCGTGAGAAAGAGAGGGAAGATAATGGAGGAGACTACGTCGACGACGAATGGCCTCCGTATGATCTCTCAGAGCTTACAGAGGCCGACGAGGATGCCAACGAGGAATGGTTTGTGTCGACGCATCCACTGAAGCTACCGGAGCCACAAGTCCGCGCTGCAGGCGGAAATGATGATACTGCGGCATATCCCTTCTCAGAAGAGAAGATCCAGACCAAAGGATTCTTCAATAATGCTTCTAAAGTCCAGGTCATTGTCAAGATGGCAAATATTTATCTGGAGCCTGGCAGCGATGGTTATCCCGGAGGTTCGTGGCATATTGAGGGCCAATTGAACGAGCACATTGTGTCCACGGCCTTATTTTACTACGACAGCGATAATATTACCGAGTCCAAACTCGCATTTCGCACAGCGGCAGATGCAGAAGGATTATGCACCAGCTTCGACTACGAACAAGGTGACCACTTAACGATCTCGCGAACTTTTGGCATTGAAGTGGCCGGAAGCACGCTGCAGCAGATTGGGTCTGTCCTGACTCGGCCCGAGAGAGCGCTGTTCTTCCCCAACGTATACCAGCACCGAGTGCAGCCTTTCCAGCTGGCGGACGCGTCCCGACCAGGCCATCGCAAGATTCTGGCGCTGTTCCTGGTCGACCCAGCCGTGCCCATTATATCCACCGCCAACGTCCCTCCGCAGCAGCGACATTGGTGGTCGCCTGATGCGGCGATACGGGAGTCTGGGCGGTTCCCCCCGGAAGTGACGGAGATGATTTTGGACAGCATTGATTTTCCGATTGGGCTGGAGGAGGCGAAGCAGATTCGCGAAGAGCTTATGGCGGAGAGGACTGTGCTGAAGGAGGGGGCGGATGATGAGCTGCGGCGGGTGGAATGGAGTTTCTGCGAGCATTAGTGCTTGGTGATGTATAAGAAAATCGTGGCGGAAATAATGTTCATTTTTTTTTTTTTGAATAATTTTGCCAAGTCGTCACATGCCGTGATAGCTACTGGCCTCGAATGGAACTGGTTAATCGGGGCCTCGGATAATACGTATAGCTTTTTCTTCTTCTTTCTTTCATTTCTCTTCTTTTGCTCAGTTCCGCCCACCAATAAAATCATTCTCAATCGATGGCTCTCTTTCGTCCTCAACCTCCGCCACCTGCCACGCTAGCCAAACACCCAACCGGTGCACGCGGCAAAAAGTCATGGAACTCCGAACGCGTCGGCACGTGATCGGGGATAGAGTCCCGCTTTAAATCTTATCAGATTGATTCTGTTTGGCTGGGGAAGGCAAGGAGGCGTTGAGGGGACCGAGAAGCCGACCGGTCGACCAGTCAGGATGCGCGAGCAGGGGTATTTCAAATCAAAGAGCTGGGAGCGATTTCGGGGCACCGAGCCCAGCCGGGCCAGCGACCAAGCCTAGGAACCAAGCTGGCATATGAGAAAGGCTACCAGGCCAATGTCACCTCGGAGCCCGTGTCTGATAGCTCCGCAAGTACCCAGTAGTGGCGCATAGTATGGCTGACGACATAGCCGGTAATTCGTGGGGCATAAGTGGGTGACTAAGCAGGCCAACCCAATCAGCTCCGAAAGCCCGAGGTCCACCATAGCGTAATGGCCGAGAACAAGAGGGCGCTGATTGGTCGGATACGGCGCCCCCAGCACATTGGGTGTGGGAAATTTTGGCTTTGGCTTTTCCTGCGCCGGCGTTGCTGGCAGCGAAAAGAGGCGACAAGATTTACTGGTGCAGGCATGCTCTTCCACACATTAGTCCGCCACAAAGTCCGAGATAGCTCAATCTCTCTTCCCTCAACACCACGCCATCATCTCGCTTCGACATTCTTCAGTGTCTGATTTCATCGAATACAACATCTGAGAATCTTTGACGGCGCATTTTCGCAACTGACGTGCGCTAATTTATCGGATCCGCCCCCCTTTGGAAGCTGCGCAAACGGTTGAAACCTCAACTGCATATTTCGTTGGCCGTCGCTCATCGCCGCTCTCCAACCCGGTCGTCGCCAGACAGGAAGATACATACATCTCTTCCAACATAGTCGACCACATAATTACCGAATCATCGCCGACTCACCCTATCCCCTTTCCTATCACACACAAGCTCCAGCCAAGATGCTGTCCAGAACTGCTCGTTTCGCCTCAGGGCGCGCTCTCGCCGCCGCCGGCTCTTCGGTTGCTAGAAGCACCATCTCCGGCGCCCTCGTCCGTCCCGCCGTCGCGGCGCCCACGACCCTCTCCGTCTCGGCCAAGCGCTCATATCACGAAAAGGTCCTCGACCACTACTCGCGCCCGCGCAATGTCGGCTCCATGAACAAGAAGGATATCGATGTCGGCACCGGCCTCGTCGGCGCCCCGGCCTGCGGTGACGTTATGAAGCTGCAGATTCGCGTGGATCCCGAGACAAACACCATCTCCGACGTCAAGTTCAAGACCTTTGGCTGCGGCTCTGCCATTGCCTCGAGCAGTTACCTCACTGAGCTCGTCCGTGGCATGAGCCTCGACGATGCCGGCAAGGTCAAGAACACCGAGATTGCCAAGGAGCTGTGCCTGCCTCCTGTCAAGCGTACGTTACACCCCTGAATCATCGATTGGTCTCGACTCAGGTAGCTAACTGATGAAATTATAGTTCACTGCTCCATGCTCGCCGAGGACGCTATCAAGTCGGCCATCTCCGACTACTACAGCAAGAACCCCAAGGCTCAGGCCACCAACTTGGGCGGCACCGAGATGAAGATGCCTACTGGCGCCGCCGCCGAGGCCACTCCCGCCTAAATCATCCAGGAGAATCCTTGCGGAATGTTACCGACCAAGAATTACACTTGAAAACTTTGTTACATATTGCATCTTGTCGATTAACACTACACGGCAGAACTCACTCTGCGAGGACCACACGGCCCTGACAAGATGTTGGCGGAAGCACCAGGTTCATCAGAGGGCACAAAATGGAGGAGACGTCTTTTTTTTTATTCAACTGAACTGCTTTTATCTTACTTCTTTTTTTTTCAAGTCAACAGGGGACGAGGAGAGCATACGAGGCGTTGTTGAAATCATGATAGCGAGGACAAAGGGTCCTCCATCTGTGGCAATAAAGACCAAAATGGACAGGGCACCACAGACTAAAAAACAAAAAANGGACAAAATATTTTAAAAGATATTTGTGTTATTATCAATGGGAAATATAGTGGAATCATGGACAATCTTTTCTTTGTCTGTCGTTTGTTTGGCGAATGGAGACTAGGAATGAAGAAGAAATGGATTATGAATACATCACCTCTCGACTCTTGTAAATGGGTATTCAATCTGAAGTGACTGCCAAGCAAAGCGTGATGGCCAATATCTCTGATCCCAGGGAGCTGCTGTACCGAGGATGGCTGGTAATGCATAAGTGACCACGAACTGAAGGCCGCGCGACGTGATGCGATTTTGTCGAGGTGCGCGGCTTGCCACAGGACCCTGCCGCTATAAAGTGTGCTGTAGCTAGCGCTAGACACTGGCATGTTGGGAAATTTTAGCTGCCTCGGGGCAGCGTTGGTCCACTGTAACAGACAGATTTGCAGCGGGTCTCGGCAACTGACAGCGGCTTCCAAGCCATCTCGCAGCGGCTGTGCATCCGTGCATCCCTCCAGACTTGTACATCACCTGTTTGACGCAAACATTCCAGCAGAGAACCGCATCAACGACCTATGCACCCCGGGCAACCTTTTATACAGCGACTGCTGTTTTAGTTGAAACGAATATCAGCCCATTGAATGTCGCTTCTGGCTCGATAGATACCGCGGACTCGCTGTTCCACGGCCCCGTGCCGGCCAGCCGGTGACGACATCGGCCTACCAAAAACGCCGCATGTCCTGTATTGTGCGAAAGCACAGAGGAGAGAAATTCCAAAATGAAGACGTCAAGCATAAAATCTGTGCTGAAATGGCAGAGGCCAGACTGGCACACGGTGCAGCTCACCATCAAAACGTCCATCCCGCCCACCGTCCTCGTCTGCGCGATCCAGTCCGACGCGTGGATAGGCTACTTTGGCCAGAATGCCTACCTCGCTCCAATTGGTGCTGCCGGCGTCATGGCTACCTTCCCGCAGGGCATGCTCATCGAGTTCAACGCCAAGCAGACGTTGGGCTTCGTGGTGGCTTATTGCTGGTCGCTGCTGGCGGGCTGGTGCGGTCTACAGGCGCGTAGACACACTTCGACAACACCCGAGGACCTTGCGGCGTATAATTCTTCAGCCGAGGCCGTTGTTGCTATATTTCTGGTCTGCGGCATGTGGTTTGCATTTACGGTAAAGTCGGCATTTCCGTCGTGGAATATTCAGGCGTCCGTGTCTGCGATCCTTGCCATTGCCATCATGCCGGCCATCGCGCGACTGCCGACTATGCAGGTCATCACCAAGGAGGCGACGAATGCCTTTGTGGCGTTTCTTGCTGGTCAAGCGATAGGTCTTGCCAGCGCGCTGCTGATTTTCCCACAGACGTGTCGAGGTCTCTTCAAAAGGGATGCGATTTCAAGCCTCGGTGCGCTGCGTACAATTATGCACACCCACGAGAAGTGCATTGAGGATATTGTGGCAGGCACCATGCCGTCTCCGAATGAAGAAGTTGTGAACTACGAATCAATTGAAAAGCTAGAGGCGGCTTTGCAGCAACTGGGTAATGAGGTCGCCAAAGCCAGCGGCCATGTTGACCATGCCGCACGAGAGATTTCCTGGGGCGTGTATCACCAGTCGGAGCTTGACGACGTGTGCGCCTTACTAGTGCAGCTCATGCCCCCTGTTTCTGGACTGAGCCTGATTGCGGACATGATGCAACGGAGAACGGACATAAACAGCGTCGTGGGCCGCCATGAACCGGACAATGCCGAGACCCAGAATACGAATGACGAAGCCGATCAGCAGCATGAGGACTGGCGGCAGACAGAGCTAGAAATGCAAGATCAGCTCTGCAAGATGGCCGAGATGATTTGCGCCGGCGCAGAGCATGCCGAGCGACGTCTTCGCGAGAGCCAGAAACGCAATTGGGTCGGCAGACCGCGGTTCAATTATGCAGACGAAGAGACTCGCGGGCCGGCATGCCCGGGTGGCGCGCGATTCATTGAATATTTTCGAGACATGTTCAAGGAAGATGGTGAAAAGAACCTGAGTCGCCAGCAGGTGCTCCATCGCTATGTGCAGCATCGGCCAAGGATGCGAGCAACCGGTCCCATAGCTCCTGGCAACCATGCGGAAACGCTGCGATATTTCGCGCTTCTTCACGTACGCTTCACACCACTATCACCATCTGTTCACACTAGCTGACTAGATTACTTGCAGTCCCAAACCATTTTGGCAGCTTTAGGTCGCAAGCTGATGACCCTCCTCGTCTACGTCGACGATTGCCACGTACGGCCCAAGCGGCTCGTCTTCCCTAATTTCTTGTCTTTGGGTTACTGGGTAAGCTTCTTCAAGTTGTCCAAACTCTTGCCAATGATCCACAACAACCCCCGCGATGGCCCCAGAGTCGAATTGGATCCTGTCTTCCATAAGCCACGAAACCCAGACCATCTTCCCGCCGCCAGCACCATGGAATCAATAGGCGATTATATCCGCAAGATTAGCCTGGTGCTGCGCACTGATCATGCTGCATATGGCCTGCGCGGTGCCTGTGCGGTCATGACGGTTGCAATCATTGGATTTTTGAACAGCTCGCAGAACTTCTATTTCGCACAGCGTCTTATTTGGGCGCTCTTTGCCATTTTGCTGTCTATGGGACGCACGTCTGGATCCTCTACCTTTTTGCTCATGTGCCGTTTACTGGGAACCATGGGATCCATGGTGGCAAGCTATGTCATCTGGTACATTGTAGACCAGCGCACGCCAGGCGTGTTGGTGTTCCTCTGGCTCTGGTTTATGGTCATCAGCTTCCTGAGTAAGTTGAAGTATTTATCCCCCGCACTAACTTCTGAAACTGACACTTATACGTCAGTGGTGAAATTCCCGGCCCTTTTTAGCATTTGGTTCGTTGCTCTCATCGCTGCGATAGTCATGATCGGAATTGAGCTACAAACCGCCAAGATTGGAATAGAAGTCGTCGAACAGTCTGGCCAAGCCGTGTATCCTCCTTACGTCATCTTTCCATATCGCCTGGCTATTGTTTCTCTTGGCGTCATTACGGGCTATATCTGGACTGTATTTCCCTACCCCATATCAGAACACTCAGAGCTACGAGAAGGTACGGCCCAGGTCCTGTACGACCTGTCGAGATATTACATGTGCATCCAGCAAACCGTCTTTGCGCGCCTCAATAGGGATATTGGCGATGCTGACGATCCATCGAGCCCCAGCGCACGGCTGCAGTCTGCGCTTCGGCGACTGTTTCTTAAATACAGAGGCATTAGTGCCAGCGCTAAGCGGTCCTTCCAATTTCTGGATTGGGAGTTTTCTCTTGGAGGTAGATTTCCCAAGAAAAAGTACGGCGAAATGCTTTCGATTCTTGACCGATCAGGCAGTTACATGGCCCTGACAAGCTATTTATCGAAGGAGTCCAAATCGCCCGACGTCATTGCAGCTTGCTGGGCGGAAAGCGGAACCGGAATACCACACATTGACCTCACTCCTCATGGGATAGCTTCCAGGATCATCATCTTGCACTCTGCACTAGGTGAAGGCCATCCATTGCCGCCTGGGCTGCACCAGCTTGGCATGGCCCAATTCGTCCCGGTTTCGGCCAACAAGACCTCCAAGAACGACGAGTTTGCTATTGCAGCGCTTATCCACAACGTCCACTGGTACTTTATCCACGACCTAAATCGCCTGACTGAGTACGTATATTTATATCGAACTAATACACAGTTTACGTGGAGCTAATTGCATTTTCCGGATAGACTTGTGAGAGATGTAGTTGGCGAGCTCCGATTCTCCTTCATCAAGGATCTTGAGAGCTCTGCAGAGAATTCAAATACAGAACCAGCAACACCCACTACAGCTTGTACACCGAACCGCACATAGTCTGCACAAAAGTATGTTAGAAGAGTGGTTGAGCTACTCAGCTGCATATAAACTTGTAGATATAGCAGCAGTTATGCATATCGAACATGAATTTAAGGTAGAAATGCACGAACACACCAGCTAGTCTTCCAGAGTTCCGGCAAAAGTCATTTATGCAGTGCCTTGCGTGCCGTCTTTTCCCTGCCTCAGCGCAGCATAGACCGCGGCCTCGACTCCAACCCACGCACCGGCGACCTTGAGGTCGCCAAAGGGGAGTATCTGCGCGCCGACAAGACCTCCAACACCATTTTC
>JANAKD010000769.1:0-13260 GCA_027627215.1 Lecanicillium saksenae | reverse complement strand
CCTGGATGCGATTGGCGCGGTGGGCATTGGCCGCACGTTCGCTTTTGGTGCGGCCAAGGGCAGAGGATTGGAGGACACGATTGAACATTTCGAAGACAAGCTTCTGAAACTGGAAGGTATGATGAAGACGGACACTGGGAGAGAGCTGGCAAAGGAGAGAACAGAACGGATACGAACGATGCGCGAGTGGTGGAAGCTGGAGACTGGGGATGTAGTGCAGTAGAGCCAAGAGTGTATATATTTGAACCATTGCATGGCTCGTTTCACTGCTCATGGTGTGGTTTTGCTAGTTCTGAAATCAAATTCGACTTTTGGTATATATGAGCTTGTCGACCTCGAGGGTATTCAAATAGCCAGCATGCAGCTGGTCCATGCGGGTCACACCACAAACCTTCATCGTTGCCTCCAACTCATCACGCAGAACTGCCAAGGAGTTAGAAATCACAACTTCTCTTTATCCATGAACTTAATACTCACCATCAAATAGTTTCATAACGCCTTCATACCCGTAGTTCAGGCCATAGAGAGTGGATCGGCCGAGTCCCACGGCCTTTGCTCCCAGGCAGAGCGCCTTGAAGATGTCAGTGCCTCGCGTGATGCCCCCGTCAATCATGACATCCAATTTCGCGAATATCTGCGGACAATTTCTGTGTAGCTCCAGCAGCACAAGAATAGACGCCGGGACGGTATCCAATGTGCGCCCTCCATGATTCGAAACGAGTATTCCGTCGACGCCAGCCTCCATCGCCATGACGGCGTCTTCTGCCGTTTGAATTCCTTTCAGCACTATTTTGAGACCGGGCGCCTGGTGTCTTATCCACTCGAGATCATCCCAGGTTACGGAATTGTCGATGAAACTCCCCAAAGATCGACCCAAGCCGCCTCCTTTTGCATCATTGGCTGCGGTGACCCCCGAAGAGGGGGAAGCAATACTCTCCAAGATTTGAACTCGCTCATCTGCTTCCCTTTTCCCAGTACTTCCTGCATCCACAGTCAAGAATATCGTTGCTACACCAAGTTCTTTGGCATGTTTTAGGAGAGTCTCCGAAAGTGACCGATTCTTGTTGAAATAAAATTGAAGAAACAGTGGCGTTTCATGGCGAGGCTGAACATCATAGCGGCGAATCTCTTTGACAATATCTTCGAGCGGGAACGAGGCGCTCATGGAAATACAATATGCCATTCCAGAAGATTTCACGGCTCTGCCAATAGCCTTTTCTCCTTCAGGATGCACCACTGCCGCCATGGCAGTTGGGCTCGCAAACAATGGCACTCGAAGTTTGTGGCCCAGTAGCCTCGTAGTCGTGTCAACACTGGAAACATTCCGAAGCACCCGAGGGCGAAGGTGAATTTTGGAATAAATTGAAGCATTGCGCGTCTTGGTATAGAGATCTGTGGCAGCAGAAGAGACAAAAGCCCATGCCTTTGGGCTCAAGGTTCTGGACGCAATGACCTCGAAATCATTTACTGACAGTATTTGGCTAATGTCTGGTTTGGTGTGGGGAGCCACAGCCACAAGAGAGTCCGAACTCACACTATGTGCCATCCTCAACTGGGAATACCTTTGGAAACGTTCCTAGTACGGGAAAAAAATTATGGCGAAATGCAGCGTTGATAAAACGGAAGTGCAGCGTGTTGATGTGCGCACCTCCGGCGCACAATGTCCACTACGGCCCAGGTTTCGTCGGGAATACACGGGAGGCTGCCTCGCGTCACATGGAGCCTGAATTGCTCGTTGACTATTATGGACCGGCGCATTATTGCCATTTTCGCTTAGCTAGCAATATTTTATACCGAACTCGTATTTGAATCGCGCAATAAGCTTGACCGCTGCGAAGTTGGCGGCCGAAGTAGGATGTTTGTGGCGCTCCTGCATCTTACTACATCATGCAGCCGATGACACAGCAGCTAAACCAAACGTAGAGATAATCTTCCCCAAAATTCGGGCACAGGCCGTAACAAGGGTTCCCCGGCCACGTTTATATGTCAATTAGGGCGAACCGACAAGGGTTTGGGGTGGAGACACAGCGCAGGAGTGCAGTGTGAGACGGATAACGAGGTGTTGGCCGACTGGGGTTAGCCACAAATAGGCTGGCAGCGGCCCATAACCCCCTCGGCTAGATATGCTGCAACTGCAACCACGGCTACCATTACCGTGCGCCTTAAATCTGCATCTATGGCGAATACTCCGGCGGACTGCCGACCAGCTAAGGGCAAACCCATCGGAGGATACTGAATTTGGCTAGTCGAGCTATGTCTTGGCTCTTTATGCCCTACTTTACTTTTCAGAATCAAGCTTGTCTAAATTTAAATCTGAGAAAATATAAATTGAGAGCGTTGGGCTTATAAAAACAACTATCTTTCACTTCTGCGCATTGCCAAAACCTCCATTAACTTCCTCGCCCATCTGCCAAGATGAACGTGTCAAGGCCACTGGAGTCGACGCTCCCCGCTATATTTAGCGTACTTCCCGAATTTAAATATGTTTATTTCTCATTGTCTATTCTGCTGTTGACTACTCTTTTGTGGTTTTGCCACACTGCCTCCACGTCTCGGCTCAAGCTTCCTGGACCTCGAGGAGTACCACTCTTCGGAAGCCTCTTTGACGTGAGTGACACTTTTTCCAATGGAGTGGAATGAATAAACCTTTAACAGTAAATAATAGTTGCGTAACGGACATGCGACAACTTTTCGCTCTTGGACAGAGAAATACGGAGGCGTGTTTCGTGTAGTTCTTGGAAATAAAGAAGTGGTGAGCAACCTTTACGGAAGACCATTGATCTGCCCTTATTCCTACAATTCTAATGCTTTTTATATTAGGTTGTCTTGAATTCCCGAGAATCCGTCGCCAAAACATTGGTCAAGCAGGGCGCCAGCTTTCAGACCCGGCCAGAATGGGACCTGTGGCATCAAACCTTTGTCCACAGCGCGGACACCGGAGGCGTTGCCACAATTGGCAGTATGGCTTCCCTCCCCCTCCTCATTTTGTGCAAACAAAATTGACTGACTCATGATAGCGGCGAAATGGTCTTCTGGTGTATCAAAATTGCGCAAGTTGCTTGGTCCCCAGACAAATGCGCAAAAATTGCCCAAGTATGTACTGATGATCCTGTTGACCTACAGTTTTCGCTAGGGTCTCTCGTTGTGTACAAGTGACAGGAAGACTAATAAAATATCAGGTACAACCATTTCGTGTCGCGTCGCTACTTGCGTTTGGTCAAGCTGCTTGCTGATGCTCAATCCAAGCCAAAAGACCTTGGGTTCTGCTGGTGGACCACCACGATAGGACTCGTGACGGACCAGCTTGTAGGTGCCCAGCATGATGAGGAATTCACGAAATTGATCTGCGAAACTGAAATTGGTGTTTTCCGCTTGCGTGCTTTGGGTTCGCCTCTGGGTGACTGGGTGCCTTTCATTCAGATCTATGAGAGTCTAACAAGTGCAGTCACCTCCAAACTGCGCCACACTCTGAAGTTACTGGGATTCCCCGCCCCTCGCCTACTCCGCAACAGCAAAGAGGAATTGTGCAATACGTTGCGTTACAACCAAACGAAATACTGCAAGCAGCAGCTTCATTCGCTGAATGAGCGTATAAAGAACGGCGATACGACTCCGTCACAGTTGGGCGATCTCTTCCGCAGTCTGTCGGAGCCTCTATCCGAACATGATCAGTACCAACTTATCACCACTCTCTCAGGTTCAGGCATGGCTATTGGCACTACATTGACATGGTTAATGGGCTATATGGCTTCACACCCAGAGCTCCAAGAGAAAGCATTCCGCGCAATCGATGATGTTTACAATGGCGAAGTGCCCGACCCACATGACACAGACCGGATCGAGTATATCAAAGCTTTAGCACTTGAAGCAGGCCGCTACTGGACAGCCATTCGACTGGGTTTCTTTCGCGAGACGTATGCGGATTCTAAGTTGGACGAATATTCCATTCCACGTGGTACTATCGTTGTCTATAATTCGTTCCAGATTAACCGCGATCCTGCTGCGTATGATTCACCGGACGAGTTCATCCCGGAGCGCTGGATGAATGGGCATCAAGGGCGCACTGATACGCCTGGTATTGTGGGCGACAAAATTGGCGTCCCGCATATGGGTCACGGAGTTGGGAGACGCCTCTGCCTCGGTGTCCCAAGTAAGCTCTCGTTCATGTCCCGCTGAACCCTTTGCTAACAGTTATTCCAGACGTGAACAAGACCTTTTATGGAGTTCTGTCTTTAGCGCTGCACTTTTTCAGGTTTGAAAGAGCGGAGCTCGATAAAGATGGCTTGAGAGAAGTGTTTCCTCCCTTTCGGGCATCGAAGCAAAGTACGGCAGCCATGGATCCTATAATAGACCAAGTCTCGCTCTGTGATGGGCAGGCGGCGCCATCTGCCACTGGTATTCGCGTCGTACCGAGAAACCCAGAGCGACTAGCTGCTTGGGTCGAACATGGACATCGAACATTGCAAGACTTTGACGCAGCGTCAGCATAGAATAAAATAAAGGAGATTGTTATAAAACACTATATTACACTGATGAACGAACTACGTGCAGCTCCACCTCGGTTCAATCTGTTGACTTCTCACAAACGCCGCTGATTAGACCTTCAAATCTTACTCGACGTCAATAAGACAACGATGGCCCTTAGGAGACATGATGAAATATGATGTCTGAACCATGTCGTCATCAGACATGCCCTCACGGGTAGACACGCGTGCATTGGGGAACGTCAGGAAGAAGCGGGCCGTTGCCATGCGAAGCTCCGTCTGAGCAAGATGCTGGCCAATGCAGACTATTGCAAACACGTTAGGGAATGCTAGTTATAAGAAAACAGAATTTGACTTACCTCGAGAGCCTCGGCCAAATGCCATGAAAGAGTCCGTCATATTCTTCGAAGGGGCAATCCAGCGTGACGGGTCGAATTCTTCGGGGCGTTCAAACACGGCCGGATCGCGGTGCAGGCTGTAAGGCGGAGCGCCTACCGTGGTTCCCGCGTCGAGATGGAAGCCGCAAAGGTCAACACCGCCCACTGGCACTTGTCGGGGAAGGGATTCGGGTGTCGCCGAGTAGAGGCGCAGTGTCTCCTTGATGATGCGGTTCAGCAGTCCCATCTTTCGCAGATCCTCGTCCGTGTAGTCTGCAGGGAGCGCTTGAAGCTCTGCTATCAGAGCATTCTTGATATCGGTATGCTTGCAAAGAGCCCAGATGAGAAACGTGAGGGTATTGGCGGTTGTGTCACTACCAGCGATGATGAACCCCTGACCCTCGGCGACGAGCATGTCCGGTGCGATCATGGCACCGTCTTCCTGAGCCTTGAAGAGACTGGTGAAGAAGGTCTTCTGGACATTGTCTTCACCGTTCTCTTCGACCAGCTTCTGGTGGATGAGAATGCCATCTTGAGCAGCCTTGATCATGGTTTTGACGGCCTTGATCATCGTCTTCGAGCTCTGCAAGGGGAGTATCTTGACAGCGAGGTTGCTGATGCGGGGCCACATGGAGCGATAAATACCAAAGACGCCACTGTGCTCGAGGAAATAACTGTATTCATTTCTCTGTTACAGCATTAGCGTCAAATAATTAATGGCCGTTTGATCTTCTATCACATGCAACGTACCTCGCCGCGCTGAAGCATGTGGAACGACTCGCCATAGGTGAATTCGACAATGATGTCCGTCGTCATAAATAGCCACCATTTATATACATCGACAGCTTTGCGTGTTTCGCTTTCGGCCTTCATCTGTTGAATAGTAAAGTCGGCGTGACCTCCAACTCGGGGGGCGAGCTGGTGGATGGAAGATTCCGCCATGGCGCCCGCCAGCATACGACGCGACTTGCGGTGGAAGTCAATATTGCTGGTGCTGAACATATTTTGGACGCCAGCAGTGAAGTCGAGATACCATTTTGGCTTGATAAAGTTTTCCTTGACGGTGTATACAGTCTTGACAGACTCGATGTCGCACACGGAGACTTCGTCGGGGCTCAGGCGAACAATTCGACCTAGGAAAAGTTGTGAGTATGCTATACGATGATGGAATTAAGTATACGTACCATATGAATTGTGTAAGGAGTGAACATAATGACTTCTCGTTCCTCGCATCCAGTGGTACTTGAGGACGAGGCCTGTCCACCTGGAGTACCAGGGGCCGGGGATGCGTGAAATGGGTTTCCGCAATGTAGAAACAGCAACCTTGGTACACTGTTAGCGATGAAAACTGTGAAACTAATTTGAACATTACTGACAAGAAAAAATGCAAAAATTAAAGTAGCTGCAGTAGTTGCAGCAGCATTCTGCTGGGCGAAAGCGCCAACTGACATCGAGGAGATTAAAGTACGATTTTCCATGATTTTCGACTGAATTAATGGTCCAATAAACCGTTTATCTTGTGAAGACTAACGACGGCATATATACTCATTTATCATACTGCAGGTCGCTACTCATAGTCCACATTCACCTCCAGCCCCGGTTCCCGATAGCTCCCCGACGAACCCGCACTACTAGCACTAGATGTACTAAGCGGGCTTTGGTCCCAGAGGCACAAAACGTCTTCGGGCCTAGCCAATTTAGTCACGAAGGACGCCGTTACGATCGAATTTTTGTCTAATTAACTGGGTTTGACTGGTTTTCGTGGATGCCTGGTCGGCGGCTACCCACCTTTCGCTCCCATTCGGTCTTCCAGCTGACACGGCACGGAGCGGCGCGGAGCCACGCACATCGGTTGTCGGACTGGTACCCTGTCCGAACACTCGCTCTGTGAAAACGTGAGCATGCTGATTGGCTGCCCGACGATGCTCGTGTCGATGTCGGCAGAGGCGGAGAGCGATCAAGCATCAGAAGGCTGCGCGATCATTGGTAGCGGCAGTTGTCAGTTTGCTGCCTACGATTAAATTAATGATGCCTGCTCGGTGCGGGCCGTTACGAAGCCAACCTTGATCTCCTGACTGTCTTGCAGCAGAGCCTGCATTGGTGGCGCGTTCAAGTTTACCCGAAGCTGTACACTCCACCAGCCTGGATTGTTCGTAATTTCTACGAAATAGTGTAGATCGCCAGCATTCTCTCGCGCAGGGTGGTTGACAGTTTGCCGGCTGGCATAGCAGCCCGACTTTGTAAGCGGGCTTTGCACTGAGCTCATGGGAACCCCGATGAGCGATGAATACTGATTTGCGTATTCCTCGGACCCGTGTTTGGAAAAAATTAAACCGGCCAAGTTGCCCTAATGTGATTTCCGAAGGTATGCCCGAATATCCGTCGTGTAACAGACGAGACTAATTTCATGATCATTATCTTACGGATTTCCTCCACTACAACGGGGCTTTAGGGCGAAGTAAGGTTACATAATCGGAGTTTCAGAAACTGACAATGAGAGTAATCTATTTGGATGCTTCTTCTGCATTTAACGATAAACCGCTCTCTTACTCTCTCTCTAAAATTCTGCTTAGCCCCAGCATACCCTGGACAGTCAAAATGGGCTAAAGTGTGGTGACTTGGGTGCTACCTACCACTCCAATGATACCGTGTCAATCACGCGAGCCTACCACCAGCACTTTTAAGGTATCCTGTACACTAATTTCGCCGTTTATTTCTCTTAATATGCCCGGTGAAGTGTGGTGTAGCCACCTAGAAGAAGTGGTGACGACATCTTACCAGCTCCAAGGATAGGATATCAGGTCATGGCATTGACTGTGACGTATTTACGAGCAGCTTAAAATCCTCGCGGCGCTATTACAGAGAAAGAGGAAGATATTGCCAGGTTCGGATTTAGCGGCCGTCGGCGTTTGTTTGGCTTCGATTTATGCGCTTCATATTTCGACACATTATGAATCATGAATACCAAGTTTGACGAAAAGCAAAATTGTGTCTAGTATCGGAAACCTACTCGGAGTTACGTATTTTCCATAAACTAAGGCATTCATGCCGCGGATGGAAGCAAATACACACCACGGTGTTCCCCTCACGCTTGCAGTCCTTCTGCCCAGAGAACACGGTCACCAGAGCAAGAAGCGGCAACGAAAAGGAAGTTAAATTCACTCTGGTTATTTGAAGTAATTTTTCTTTTCATTATAAAACGCTACTATAGAAACCCGCGTTGCTGAAGCAAGATGTCGTAAGATGGACGACTGAGTACTGTCCATTTATGTACGCAGGCAGCAGGGTAGGGCTGACCGGGCCTACAACCTCGTTTGAATACTTGAAGACTCTTGGTCTTTTTGAGACTTCTCAGCTGTAAAATTAATCTTTTTTGCGACGAGGTGAGTTAATGTTTGGGTTTTCGGACAATCTGCCAAAGAGCACAAAGAGGGCCTGACTTGGTTTGTTTCGGCTGTTGACCCTATGGCATGATAAATGTTTTCATATACCCGTTTACAACTCCTCAATTGAAGAGGTCAGGAGTGAAAACCCGAGCTTCGGCTGCTATGTAATCTAGGATTGATTTTGCCTGGTGGCATGATCTAGAATACTGACTGCAGCCGCGCGTGTGGTGTCGTTCATTATTATTGCCTAGTTGATGCCAGTCGTGCCCGCAAGCTCCCGATGCACCCATTGAATGCACGACTGAGGAAATCCGACATGTCTCCATTTCTACTATAAACATTCCACGCATAAGTTTCTACCCCTTCCCACTTCTATATTCGTGTCGGGAGACAAGCTCTGGGTTTGCGCCCATGGGGCAGCTCAGCTAACACACTCGACGATCAAGTCATATCACTGTTTCATGGCTATTGCTAGCTGCCTAGAGCAGGCCTGCAGTTAATATATTGCCTTTTATGGTACGGAAAATTTTCACGTTGCTGACGGTGATGCAACAGGTGCCGTATTATTGCCCAAGAAGTTGGTGATCCTGATTGTGGCTAGCAGGGAAGTCCAATCGAAGCAAGTCGGCATTCCCCATTGATGTTGATGAGAGGGTATCAAGGCGGAGCGCGACCGCATTATTCCACATTCTTACGAAATTCCCATCGCTAGAGAGAGGAAAGCGACACAAACCTCTTTAAAGGCCTGGCTCGTAAGTTTCTCATAATGACATTACCGTCCGCCGCGATGGGACTTGAGTCTGGTCCAACAGTCCAAGGGTGGAGTCATCCCACGATACCCAAGCTGACAGAGGATGCTTTGGCGGTGAAAATCAGGTACAGTGCAATGTCCAATTGCTGGTCTTGCCATGCAAAAATGGAATGGTGTGATTCCACCAAGATGTCTAGATTACCATGTTAAGATAGCAGGCTTTGTTTATTTGGAGGGTATTTTTAGTACTGTCGCCCTTGGCTTAGTGGCCGTTTTAGCGGTGTTCTAATAAACTGTCTTTGGAGGCATTCATTAGTGCCTTTAGTGCCTTGTTGCAGCACCCCAGTTTTACGGTTGAGTATGGCGAGTGCATCGCGAGTCATGGGGATTGGGAGCCATCAGAGTCAAAAGATGGAATGCCTTGACCCAACACAGGTTATACAGAGTGAACCAGATCCTGGGCCTGCTGCCATTTGTCTTGAGCTGAATATCATCTTAGAGAAAGGGCGGTGGCGGTGGCGTCGTGGATGAAAGTCTAATTTGCCTCTGCACCTGAAAATGACCTCAACGTTGCCAATAGTTGAGCCTTGGAAGTTTGAGTTTGAGGAGCATTTTATTGAGAATTAGAAAGGCGCTGCGATTAGGTGAATACAGAACCAGAAGAGCGGAAACCGAAGTGCGGCAGAACAAGGTGCAGAAAAATTAAGCAGCCGATGAGTCCATGCCAAGCACATACCGACATGCACATCGTGAGCTTGTCAATTCCAACAGCCGTGATTCGGCGCACCCCCGCGAAAACACCACGAAGCAGGCGTCAACTCTGAGGTCGGATTCTCCGGGGTCGGCAGCGTTGCATGCTACCTTCACTGATGCATTGCCTTGCTCGCAGCAGTCTTCTACCCCGCAATTGCGCTTTGACTGTTGGTATTGTCCCACCGAAAAGCGATCAGCAGCGGAGAAGACCAGTGTCGAGCCAGGGAGATGGCTGCGTCTGTGGGGTTTGTTGAGGTGCATATGGGCTGACTGGCCGTCAGATGCCACCGAGGTGGAATAAGTTGAGCCGCATCCGTTCTGTCAGAAAACAGCGCAACGAGTCGAAAACCTGGTAAGAGGCTTGAAGAGGCGCATTAGCCCCGACTGGTAGGCTATATGTTTTTTTCATAGTAAAAGCATGCATTGGTGGAGGAACTGGGCTTGCTAGCTGTCGTACGACTGGGCAGAGTCCAGAGTTGCTGCGGGGAGCTGGCCGGCGTGGCGTCACCAAACCCCGCTCCATCACCTCCATCTCGGCTACCCCAGCCTGGAGTTGCTGGTCCTAGACTGGCAGTCGTCTGCTTTTTCTCAGGTGCAGCAGTCGATAGTTTGGCTCGGCATGGTGGGCTCTGCAGCTCTTCCCCCGCACCACACATGGCCTGGAGTAGCCAACCAGCGAGCGCCGGCGACGGCATCCTTCCCCATCTAGGCTGGGGAGGCGCTGTCGAGACCCTCTAAAGTGTCCATCACGATGCTACCAGGCCTCGGCACTGGCTCCTCGAATCGCGGAGCTTCTGAACTTTTTTTCGGCTTGGCCTGGCTCTCTCACCCGTTGGCTGACCCCAGTCGCTTGACCTGCCTGCTTTGTATAAGGCCCTGGTCCTGCCCCAGCTCTAGCCCTTGTCGAGTGATGTCCTTTTGTCCAGAAAACTTGCGTAGTCAATCTGCACGCTGTACCAATTGAGGCGTTTCTTCTTCTCCCAACTCCTCACCATGGCACAAGTTCTGTCCCATTACCCAGCGTCGCTGCCCGCCTCTCCCACCAAGATGGCAGCAGCTCATGTTCTCAAGTCTGGGCCACCAGGCCACCTTGGGAATCTTACCCCAGCGCAGGAAGCGAAGCTTCGTGCCATTTGGGCCATTTCCTACAAGTTTGTGGAAATTTGCGAGGCCGACGAGAGCTACAAAGATGCCACTACGCTAGAGGAGAAGTTTGTCCCGCCAGCTATGAAGCCCGGTGCAACTAAGAGATCGATGGAAAATTCCATGTACCACAAGCATCCTGTCTTGCTGAAAGAGCTGCTCTCCCTGCTGCCGACCGATGAGCGCAATATGGACAAGCTGACAAAAGATGCGCTCGATGCGCTCGATTACTGGACGCCACATATGTTCCGCATCACGCTGCTACATACTGTCAAACAAGAACACCCCGACGAGCTCGTTCTCCGTTTCCTGCGCCAGTACAACTGGGACGTCATCAAAGCTTGCAAGGGCATAGGAAAGACCGTTTACTGGCGCACCATGGAAGCCGCCATTGATGATGAGATCCTGCGTCTCGGCGAGGGCGGCGCCGCGGAGGACGAAAAGAACGGACAGGGCCACGCCAGGACACTGGGCGCCGAATTCATGAAGCTGCTGCGGTCTGGCAAGGGCTTTCTGCACGGCAACGACAAAGAGGGTCGCCCTCTCACATACGTGCGCGTTCGCCTGCATAAGCCCGGTGAGTTCAGCCCGGAGAGCATGCAGCGCTACACCATCTACCTGCTGGAGATGGCGCGTCTCTCCTTGCGATTCCCCGTGGAAACTGGTGTAAGTGAATTTTCTTCCCTAAAAGTGGGATTGCAGAGTGCTCCTTGAAGAACGATGCTAACTTGGGTCCTCTAGACTCTATTTCTTGATTTGAGCGGCTTCCGCATATCAAACTTTGATCTAGACCCACTCAAGTTCATCCTCAAGTGCGCAGAACAGTACTATCCCGAATCCATCGGCCTCATTATTGTTCACAAGGCCCCATTTGGCTCGAAAGGTAAGCTCCCTTTTCATACGATCAGGACTACAGTCGCTAACAACATTGCTCGCTTCCAGCGCTCTGGAAGCTCATCCGCCACTGGGTCAACAGAAATATTGCCGACAAGGTCAAGTTCACCAAGAACAGAAAAGACCTGTTCAAATACATTGATGCCAACCAAGTTCTCACAGAACACGGTGGCCAGGATAACTACAAATACGAGTACGAAGAACCAATTATGGACGAAAACTTCAAGATGCAAAACACCATCACACGCAACTATCTGCTCTTGGAGCGACAGATGCTTGTTGAACAATTTGAAGAGGTCACAAAAGAATGGGTCATGAACGCTCAAGGGACACAGCGCGCAGACGAAGTTTCCAACCGGCGCAACCAGGTGTGTGCCGAGCTGACTGCCAACTTTTGGGAGCTGGATCCCTACGTAAGAGCTCGCTCGCACTACGATCGCCGGGGATGCTTGAGTGGCACTGGTAACTTGCAGTACCACCCACCCAAGTCTGAAATGCGTCGCAGCGCATCAGCGACGCGCCCAAGATCCATATCGAACTCGAGCATTGCACGATCCAGCATTATCGCTCGCTCCACGCGAGGCTACAGCTCAAGCTCCGGCACGTCTTCTGCCATGTTGTCTGTTGGTGCGCGTTCAAGCGTTTCCGGCACTGGCTCATCAGGTGCCGGAACCCTGGCTACGTGCTCGATTCTTGGATCACCAGTGAAGGAGGATCACTTTGGTGAGATGGAACACCTCGAGGACATGTCCGCGATTGGAGATGATTCCTCATTTTACTCTGACTGAGTTTTTATTTTGTCACGTATTTTTCTGATTTATGAATGTATGATTAGCAATACCAGGTACAGGCCGGTTTGGGATATTCCAATTACACTTTTCGTTTTCTTTTTCTTCTATTATAATATCAGCATTTTTCTCCCGTCAGTGTCACAATATCAGCAGCTTGTTACCCCACAAACCGCTTACGCGGGGGCTGGACGGGGGATTTACACGACGGCGTCCACGCTAGGTGTTACTAAGTACACCAGCAGCTAACTAGTACAAGAACCATGAAGGATGAGGGTACAGGATGCGGGCGCGCAGCACATACGGGCGCCGATTCAAGTGGAGCGCACGGAGACTATATATATTCGCGACCAACCTGGTTGGGCAAGCCCGTAATATTTTCTCTGTATTGACTCCTCCTGCTGGTCATTATGCGTCTACATTCGCGCATCAGCGCGGCCGCTGCGGTTGTTCTGTCATGCCAAGCTGTCATGACCACGGCAACGTCGTCATCATCCTCATCCTCATCGTCGTCCAAAACAACGAGCCACCACACTCCTAATTTTCACAATGCGGCGCGCCATGAAGCCGCTGATCCATACGTCTTTTACGACTCCGCGAGCGCCCAGTACTATGCGTACTCGACCGCCGGCGCCGACGACGGGTGGAACTTTGCCATCTACAGCAGCCCCGACCTGGCCACTT
>JANAKD010000768.1:0-13262 GCA_027627215.1 Lecanicillium saksenae | reverse complement strand
GACACCCGACACAAGTGCTGCCCGCCCATCCGCGAGGGCAGGAACCGCGATGGCCTGTGGGCCGAGCTCGTCGCCGCCGACTCGTGCATCACCACCGTCGTCTCCGACCACTCGCCCTGCACGCCCGAGCTGAAGCTGCTCCCCGATCACCTCCAGAAGGAAGTTGCCCCCGCCGAAAGGGCCGAGGCTAAGAAGGACGGCACGCGAGGCGACTTTTTTGCTGCCTGGGGCGGCATCTCGTCCGTCGGTCTCGGCCTGCCCATCTTCCACTCGTCGGCCAAGGCGCGCGCGGCGGCCNGCGGCGGCAGGCTCGTCGTCGGATAAAGTGCCCAGCCTGACGGACATGGTGCGACTCTGCTGCCAGGCGACGGCCGAGCAGGTTGGTCTCGCGCACCGCAAGGGCGCGCTCAAGGCCGGCCTGGACGCCGACATCTGCGTGTTCGACGACAGTGAGGTGTGGATGTTTTCGCAGGGCGACATGCGCTGGAAGAACCGCTGCTCGCCGTGGGAGGGCCACGAGTTTACCGGCCGCGTCAAGGAGACTTGGCTGCGTGGTACCAAGATTTTTGAGCACGGCGCGGGCAAGGATGGCCTGGTGACGGAGAAGCCAGTTGGCGAACCTATTACAGAGAAGAGGACTTAGTAGAGATTATACATATTGTTAGTTGGAGTTGGGTGTTCTCATAGAAGCATAGATGCCATATAAAATGAAGCCTGTAAATATTCATATAAAACAATTCACCCAACTTAATTCCGTGTATTAATTACCAGAATGCATAGCTGCGTACTTCTTGGTTAGGATTTGGTGTGTTGTTCCACCACAACGGTGTCGCTCCACCGACTATTCGCGCGCGCGCAAAAATCTTGCTGCCCCTCCAAAGGTGGGATGTTCACCAGCGGCACAGTCTTTTGTTTACTTCCACCAGCATAAAAATCAACATCACATCCAAGAACAAGATGGCTGATATTGGCGATGTTGAAGAGGCACAGCCCTCGATTGAGTTTCTCCGCCTGCGCTGGCAAATCGCCGACGGACCTGCCTCTTCCTGCATCAAGGTGCTCGAGAACCCCGAAGACGCGGCTTCGGCGCAGGAGCCCTTCCAGCCCGCCGGCGGCGCTCTTCATGCCATCGCCGCCGCCCCGTGCAGCAACCCGCCCACGGCGCAAATCACGCTGCAAATCGAGGAGGCGACCTACCTGGGCGTCGACGGAGAGATGAGCGAGGGTGCCGGCCCCGGCGCGGCGCCGACGCTCGACATCAAGGCCGCGGCGGGCGACGAGTTTGTCNACCATCCGCGAGTACGTGGAAAAGGCGCACCCGTGGTTCCTGTCGCAGAGGAAGAAGCACTTTGAGGGCTACGGATACGGCGAGAACGGACAGGAGCTGCCGGCCGAGACGGAGCTCTGGTTCGACCCATCGTCGCCCAACATTATTCACTTCTTCGACTCCGTCGAGTCGGAGCCGCCGTTTACGTTTGAGTGGAGTCTGGTGTCTGATATGGCTTCGGGCATTATTCACGGACACGTGGAGGATGAATCGGATTATGGGGACGAGGATGAAGGTCCGATTGACCCGATCGAGGAATTAAAATAATGTGATGTCGAGAGCTCTGAGCTGCAGCGATGACTGACATGAACGGGCTTGGTATTGCATTTGGTATAGCAGGAAAAAAAAGAAACTACCTGAGCAGTCTGGTATCTCCCATACGACGAGAGTAGCATGATGCGATGAAGAGTTTGCTTGGCTTATACTTAGACTCAAACGAGCGCGAATATACTCTATGCTTGGATATTTCACTGTGAAGCATCATTAACTCGAACAAGCTGTATTTGATCGCATTGTTTCAGCACTCCAAGACATTTCTTATGGTACTGGTAGGCATTACACGCTGATCGGCGCGAGCATGTGCGCGCTAGCGAGCCAGGGCACCCTGCCGAAAAAGAATGTGGAAGACCTGTCAATGGAAGCTTGTTCCTCCGGAACTTATGCAGAAATGGCCTGATTTCTGCCTGCCTAGCAAGGCGGGCAGCACACCCTCACTTTGGATTGTCAGCCATTGTTCGACGCCACGAACCACACGGCACGGCAAGGCAGGCTGCTCATGTGGCGTCCAGTGATTCGGGCCTGTCAGGCCTCATTTCTTCAGCAATTTACAAAGCTCATAACTTGGCGTTTTAATGAACCTTGCTAGCTTCGCAAGTACGCGGACCCGTAGGTGCAGCCGACGGTCGGAACGTTGGGCCGGTGTTAGCCCTGGCCTTTGGGCTATTGTGCGCTCTTTTTGCTCTCTCCTTCAGTTGTTTCTCTGATCGCAAGGCTGGACGCTTGATACGCGTATCCCGACTTTGGCGTGCTTGTCGGCCTTTTTCGTCACACGGCTCGTGTCAACGCCGCAGCGCTAGAGCGCGCCGCTTACGGACTTTTGACGGGGCTAGCTTAATTGACAAGGTGACTTCGTAAGGACCTTCTGTTTTTTCGGCACACTTCGGCTAGATGTGCGTGGTTTTGCTTCTCTTTGTTTTACCTCATACAGTAAAGACAGAAAGGATGACTGACACCTTGGCAGTGAAATCCTCTGAAATTGAGTTTGGACTCTATCTTCCTCCTCCCCGCTCGTCTGAGTTGTCAAAGGTCAACCCCAGGTTGTTTAACTGCTATTACTGCTGCAAAGCCCCCTATAACCCCACTTGGCAGCTGCTGTCTCCACGCTGGCGTTTTCAGTGGAGTAAGCCGCCGCTGCCATAACGCCCAGCCTAATCTACCCTTTCCCCCGTGTCCCAACCTAGATTTCTACACGCTGCGTTCAATATATTTCTTGAGGAATCGGGGCCTTCGAGCATGAATTGTCTCGGCTGAGAAAGGACATGAAACTGAAGCATTCAATTGCGCGTTGTGTGATCTCTATCGTGCCTCCCTCTGTCTCGGCTTTGCTTGTTGTTGACAATAAATGTCTCGGATCCTCATTCTGGACACCACTTACAGAGATGCTCTAGTCGAAATCGTCTAAGACGCTTATAATAAAGGCTATTTTCGGCCGCAGTTTCCTACAACTTTACCAGAAGCCTCCATACTCTTCGCTCGTCTTCATGGCGTCGCATGACGAAGAAAAGGCCGAAGGGCCTGCGATTCCCATCGAAGTTGGTGGCGAAAGCGACAAAACGGACAGAGCAAGCTCCATAGCTCCCTCTCTTGACCAAGCTGGTCCTCAGAAAAAGGAAGAGGACACGCGACGCTTCTCGTTATCAGGCGCGGGACAGCTTTCACTTGACGATGTTGCCGGCGTCCAAGTGCAGATTCGAGATTTGGAGGTGTCGGTCAACACGGCTCCCTCTTGGCTTGCGCCCTCAACCTACCCAGATCTATTCAAATCGAAATTCAACACCTCGCCTGACATGAAGACTCTTCTCCACTCTGTCAATGCCGACATTGCACCGGGAAGTCTCACTGCTATCATTGGCGGCAGCGGCTCAGGAAAGACCACACTGCTCAATACTATGGCTGAGCGCATGGTCAGCTCTCGGCTGCATTATGAAGGAGTCGTTACGTTCAACGGTGAAACTGGTGTCCAAAATGTACGCCACGCATATGTTATGCAGCAAGATATCCTCCTCCCGACCTTGACCGTGCGGGAGACGTTGAGGTACGCAGCAGACCTGCGCTTGCCTTCAGCTACGAAGCGCGAAGATCGCTGGCGTATCGTCGAAGATGTCATTCGAGAACTGGGTCTCAAGGAGTGCGCCGACACTAGAATTGGAAACTCGCAGCATCGAGGCTGTTCGGGGGGAGAGAAGCGTCGCGTCAGTATCGGAGTGCAGCTTTTGGCCAACCCATCTGTCCTTTTTCTGGACGAACCAACTACTGGCCTTGACGCTACAAGCGCCTATCAGATCGTTCGAACGCTCAAGTCATTGGCAAAAAAAGGCCGCACCATCATCACCACTATACACCAGCCGCGCTCTGAAATTTGGAACCTCTTCGACAACATTGTCATTCTGACCAGGGGCAGCCCAGTCTACTCAGGCGATGCCTCAGAGTGTATTTCTTGGTTTGAGAACCAAGGATTCCCGATCCCACCCTTCGTCAACCCAGCAGAATTTGTCATTGATATTGCCGCCATTGATAATCGCACACCAGAATTGGAGACAGAGACCAGCCAGCGCGTCGAACAGCTGAAACTGAGCTGGGGTCAAGAGAGCGAGAAGTTGTTCTTACCCCTTGGCGGAGTTGTCAGCCAACAGCATCGTCGCCATCATCACAGTCACCACCACGGACATGACGAAAGGGCCGGCTTTCTGCGTCAGTTGCGAGTTCTCACCAGCCGAACTTTCAAGGTCACATATCGGGATCCGATGGGAATGACAGCGGCTATCCTAGAAGCTGTGCTACTTGGCGCTATTAGCGGCTACATGTTTTGGAACGTTGGCAGCGACCAAGCTGGCATCCGATCTCGCCAGGGTGGTTTGTACATCACCGCTGGTTTACAGGGATATCTCATGCTTCTATTTGAAGTGTACAGACTTACCATCGATATGCCGACATTCGATCGCGAAAACTCTGAAAATTGTGTCGACCCGCTCCCATTCATGCTATCGCGTCGAATCGCTCGAATGCCGACTGAGGATATACCAGTACCATTTATTTTCTCTGTTTTGATATACTTCATGGCCGGATTCGACCGTCAAGTTGGGAAATTTTTTACCTTTTTCGCCATTACTTTGCTCAACCAATATGTCTCCGTGACATGCGCGATGGTGTGTGTCACTGCTGTGCGACACTTTCCGGGAGCAAGCTTGATCGCCAACCTCGTCTACACCATCCAGAGCATAGCGTGCGGCATGTTTGTTCAGTCCAACAGTATCCCGATATATGTGAGGTGGCTAAAATGGACTGCGTACACCGTATGTATTGGAACTGTTGAGAAATCGGTAGCTAGCTGACATTTGAACCACAGTTTTATGCATTCGGCGCATATTGTGCCAACGAGTTTCAAGGCAGCTTTTATGACTGCCCTTATCCTGGGGGTCGAGATAACCCCGCATGCGAACAGTATACTGGAAAATACATCATGAAATCACTCGGCTTCCCGACTAATTGGATCGCGCGACCGATCGTGGCACTTGCTTCTTTCATCGCTCTTTTCCTGCTTCTATCGACTATCGGCCTCACATTCGTCAAGGTGGAAATGACAATTGCCCGCGCTCGAACGACGGACACGGATCTGTCAGCCGGAAAGGAAAACATGACGGCCAGGTCGATTGGCGAAGTGCGGGCCATTGACGTCGGCCTGGACAGATTTGCGCTGGCATTGGACAAGAAGGCGGCTAGCGGAAAGTCCCTTCCTAGACGCCTGATTGTCAATCCGATTACGGCAACGTTC
Source organism: Lecanicillium saksenae (assembly GCA_027627215.1). Taxonomy (NCBI): domain Eukaryota; kingdom Fungi; phylum Ascomycota; class Sordariomycetes; order Hypocreales; family Cordycipitaceae; genus Corniculantispora; species Corniculantispora saksenae. The sequence goes on along the minus strand of JANAKD010000768.1, from coordinate 7,884 downwards.
CAGGCTGGTACTCTGAACGTCATCATGGGCCCGTCTGGCAGTGGAAAGACATCACTTCTCAACGCTATGGCGCTTAGACTGCGAAATTCTGTTGGCACTAAATATCGGCCCTCAGGCAAACTGTCATTCAACGGCGCGGTTCCATCAGATTCGGTTATTCGCTCTGTGTGCTCATATGTCTGTCAAGATGATGACGCACTGTTGCCGTCGCTAACCGTTCGTGAAACCTTGCGATTTGCCGCCGGCTTGCGTCTCCCATCCTTCATGAGCACGCAAGAGAAATATCGACGAGCGGAAGAAGTACTACTTAAAATGGGTTTGAAGGATTGCGCCAACAATCTAGTCGGCAATGACATGATCAAAGGTATCTCTGGTGGTGAGAAGAGACGAACCAGTATCGCTGTTCAAGTATTGACAGATCCTCGCGTACTCCTTCTTGACGAGCCCACATCAGGTCTAGATGCCTTCACAGCCAGCTCGATCATGGAAGTGCTCCAGGGTCTCGCAAACGAGGGCCGCACACTGATTCTCACTATACATCAAGCTCGCTCGGACTTATTTAAGCACTTTGGAAACGTTTTGCTACTCTCGCGCGGCGGCCATCCCGTTTATGCCGGCGCCGGCCGCGAGATGCTGGGCTACTTTGGCCGACATGGATACGCGTGTCCGAAAAATACCAACCCGGCCGACTTTGCGCTGGACATGATCACAGTGGACTTGCAGAAGGAAAACCTTGAGGCCGAGAGCCGTGAGCGGGTGAAGAAACTAATCGAAAGCTGGAACATTTTCACCAACTCTAAAAACGGCAATTCTCAAGCAGTCCGACTTGCTGCTATCGATGAAGAGGCAGATGAGCCAAAGGAAAAGCACGATCCAGACACAAAGATTCAAGTCACGCTACCGGTAGAGGGTGAATCCAGCGAAAGGATGAGGACGTCAACATCAAATGAAAAGAGCAGCCTGGACATAGTTCCTGCATTTACAAATACTCCCCGTCGCTCCTTCAACCGCGCCAGCTTATCCACACCGGCTGAGCTCGGCGCCCTCGTGCGCAAGCGTACACCTCTGGTCAAGGCTCTCCCGCTTCTCCTCCGCCGCGCAGTCATCAACACACGCCGCCAGCCCGAGCTCATTCTTGCGCGTACCATGCAGGTCGCGGGCCTCGCAGGCGTTTTCACGCTCTTCTTCGCTCCTTTCAAGCACGACTACTACTCTGTCCAAAACCGCATGGGCTACGTGCAAGAGGTCGGCGCCTTCTACTTCGTCGGCATGCTGCAGAATGTAGCAGTATACCCTGCGGAACGCGACGTTTTTTACCGCGAGGATGACGACGGCGTGTACGGGGTTGATGCTTTCCTCTTATCCTACACGATACTCGAACTGCCCTTTGAGATTCTCAGCTGCCTTGTCTACGCAATCTTCTCCACCTTTGCCGTACGCAACCCCGAGACAGCCTCGCTTTACTTTGCCACCTTTTTCGGCTGTTTCGGTGTCGTATCCTGCGGCGAGAGTCTGGGAATTATGTTCAATACGCTCTTTCAGCATACCGGCTTTGCCGTCAACATCATGGGAGTATTCCTGTCTGTAGCCAACGGCATGGCGGGTGTACTATCCATCAACATGCCGCAGGCGTTTAAGGCCGTCAACTACCTATCTCCCATTCGTTATGCCACGCGCGCGATGGCGCCGTACGCGTTGCGCGGCGTAAAATTTCACTGCACGAACGAGCAGACACTGCCAGACGGCTCGTGCCCCATCACGACGGGCGAGGAAGTACTGGATCTTTATGATTTTAACGTGGACCCGAACGTGAATGCCTACTGCCTGCTGGCGTGTGTCGTGATATATAGGCTGATCGCGTGGGCGCTGCTGCGGGTGACGAGGGCACGCTGGAAGGACAAGAAGCGAGTTGAGCTTTAACGAAATTGTATATTCTGCACATAAGAGATTGATGTTATAATTCTAAGACATACAAATCAAGCCCCATTCGCACATAGTACTTTTGTTTATCACAATCAAATTTATTCGTGACATGGTGTTCGCTGAGCGGCTCATAGCACCTGATTTGGACGAATCCTTCAGCGAGGACGGCGTGACTCTTCACCGAGCACGTCTCAGAATAGAACATTTGCAGCGTAAAACAGCTTCTGGGCAAGGTTCATAAGTATCTTCGATATTCCCATCTGAGAAAAAAAAACAATGATTGCGACCTCAAAAACACATAGTTGCCAACCATGCCTGGTTTTCAGCGTTCAGCCCAAGATGCTTCCCCCGAAGAAGCCAGCGGATGGCTTGGCAGAATCTTCTTCTTCTGGCTCAATCCGCTCTTCTCACAGGGATTTCGCAGCAAACTTACAATGAAATCACTGCCGAGACTCGACAAAGCCATTGCTGCCGCCTCTGAGCCGAAACAGCTCGCCCAAGAATGGCGGCGTGCTGAGAAATCGAGTCGCAACACCCTCCTCTGGACTTTGCTCCTGCACTACAAGTGGAACCTTCTGGCTGGCATTATCCCAAGACTGGCATACACTGGTTTCATCTTTGCAGAGCCCTTTTTAGTGGAAGCTGTTCTGGATTTTACTGCGCAGCCTGACCGAGATAGATTTGACGCCTGCATTCTCATCGTTGCCTATGCAGTTGTATACCTCGGCAAAGCAACGACATACGCCTATTTTCAGCATAAAACATACCGTCTCGTCACAATTTTCCGCGGCAGTCTCATCTCACTCATCTATGACAAGACCGTCAGAATCTGTTCTGCGGAGATTTCCGATGCAGAAGCAGTGACGTTAATGAGCGCAGACATTGATCGCATCGCGATGTCGCTGCAGATTGTTTACGACTTCCTCATTGGTCCCATCGAACTTGTCCTGGCCCTCTGCCTACTGTTCAGACTACTTGGTGTGGCAATGGTTGCTCCTGGTATCTGGGTGACACTTTGCTTGCTGTCGGGCATTCCTGTGGCGACTGCTGCAGGGAACGCGCAAGAGCCCTGGCTCGAAGCAATCGAGGAGCGTCTGGTCGCGACCACACAATTGCTCGCCGCTTCAAACACGGTGAGATTTGCCGGCCTTAGTCGTGCATTCAGCACAATAGTTAGTGAGCTACGTTCTAAAGAAATCAATGCTTCTCGCCGGCACCGAATTTTCTCGATTTTGGAGACCGGTATAACATATGCCTCTTCTAGCATCGCACCGGTCTTGGCGTTTGGGGGTTTCATCCTTCTCGCGAAGACTAACCATACTGAAACGTTGCAGGAAGGCGTTGCTTTTGCCTCGCTCAGTCTTTTTCAACTATTAGACGAGCCGCTAGTCCATATATCGAACGGTTTCGAAGATATACAAACTCTTGTGAGCTCGATAGGTCGAATTCAACAGTATCTTCTCTTGAGCGAAAAAGAAACTTTGACGGAGGAGGAGGCCGCGGCTGAGGACTCAACCTCCATCACTGATGAAAATGTGCCACTTCTATCAACTGGATGTTCTGATGTTCCTCGGAGCAATAAAATTGAGCAAGACAGCTCTCTCGCAGTGATGCAATCCGTGGCGGCTGGCTACGCAAAGGAAAGGACCATCATTCAAGGAATCGACCTTTGCATTGCTCTCCATAAAACAACCGTTATTGTCGGACCGATTGCATCAGGAAAATCGACTTTCTTGAGACTGTTGATCGGTGAACTACCACATGTCGCTGGATCGTTCCGCAAGAGCTTCTCAAATTGTGCCTATTGCCCACAAACTCCTTGGATTTGCTGGGGCTCAATCCGCAGCAACATTATCGGTGCTTCCGTATGGGATGCAGAGTGGTACAAAACAGTGGTTCAAGCATGTGCACTCGTTGCCGACTTCAACGAGCTCCCGGAGGGAGACCAGACCAAAACAGGGACACGAGGCTCACGCCTCAGCGGCGGACAGAAAATTCGTGTGGCTTTGGCGCGCGCGCTATTCGCGCGGGAGTCGGTTATGATCCTTGATGACGTGTTGACTGGTCTTGATCGAGCCACGGAGCAGTACATTCTGGACGCAGTGTTCGGCCCGTGCGGATTGGTAAAGCAGCTGCAAGTCACTGTCGTGCTTTCGACCAACTCTGCAGCTCATGTGCAAATTGCAGATAATGTGGTTGTTTTCAATAATGACGGGACAATCGCAGAACATGGTACGGTGGAAGCAGTGTCAACATCGGGCGGCTACGTTCAGCGCCTTGAGGGTAAACCTGCGCCAGAAACTTCGCGCACACAGCTTGGGCTTTCGGAAGAGGCATTGCTTGACCTGGGACTGCCCGACGACCACGATGGCTCTGACATTCCAACTCGACCCAGTGGAGATTTAACAATCTACAGATACTTTATTCATGTCGGGGGGAAATGGACAACTTTCCTCTATATTTTCGCATGTGGCCTTTACATGGCCGGTGTCACGTTTCCTTCCGTCTGGCTGCAGTGGTGGACCAACTCGAACGCTTTGCATCCCAACGATGATATCAGCTACTGGCTGGGAATATATGGTTTCTTTGCCATGCTCGCCATTTTTGGTTGTCTAATATCGGATTCTGTTTTCCAGCTCGTGGTCGTCCCCACGATTGCGCGAAAGTTTCACGAGCTTTTACTTGCATCCACCATGCAGGCAACAACTACATTCTTGGCGTCAACTGATTCCGGACAGATTACAAACCGATTCAGCCAGGACCTTCAGTTGATCGACAATGATTTGCCGGATGCACTTGACCAAACGGTAGTTGAATGCTTCAACGTCATAATAGCAGGAGGGTTGGTTTTCACCGGATCGGGCTATCTGATTGCCGCTGTGCCCTTCTGCATCTTTGCCGTGTATACGGTACAGAGTTACTATCTTCGAACATCCCAGCAACTTCGACTTTTGGATATCGAGGCGAAAGCACCGTTATTCTCACATTTCCTGGAAACGCTAGATGGCCTCTCCAGTATTCGAGTTTATGGTTGGGCTGATCGCTTCATAGAGAAGAACCAAGAAATTCTGCAAGAATCTCAGCAGCCATATTACCTCCTATGGTGCATAAGACGCTGGATTGGCCTGGTTCTCGATTTGCTAACTGGAGCTATCGCGGTTCTTCTCATCGCCTTTGCCACTACATTGAGACAAGGCCGAACCGGATTGCTTGGCGTTGCAATTTTCAATCTTATTGACTTTAGTGCCATGCTGCAACGCCTCATTGGGCAATGGGTGCATGTAGAGACCGCCCTTGCGGCAACCGGCCGAATTCGCACGTACACAATGACAACGCCGGCGGAGGATATCCCACCTGAAAGCACTGCGCTCCCCAGAAAATGGCCGCTCGCAGGAGCCGTGGTATTTTCAGATATCTCCGCCTCATACGGAGAATCGAATGAGCTGGTGCTAAAAAATATCACTTTATCTGTTGCACCTGGGCAAAAGGTTGCTATCTGCGGTCGCACCGGTAGTGGGAAATCATCACTGCTGTCATCGCTGCTACACATGATCGACATTGACAGCGGAACAATTATCATAGATGGCGTCGACATCCGCAACACAGAAAGGCAGACTCTGCGCGAGCGAGTGAATGCTTTACCCCAAGATCAGCTTCTTCTACATGGGACTTTTCATGACAACGTTGATCCGCTGGGCCAAGCTACAGAGGAAGACATCATGGCTGCAATACATGACGTGAACATGGCTGCGGTTGTAGAGGATCGGGGCGGCGTACATTCGCATGTTGGAGAATTATCGCATGGTCAGCAGCAGCTTTTGTGCCTTGCACGAGCACTTGTCCGGCCAGGCAAACTGCTTCTACTGGATGAGGCGACGAGCAGGTATGTTAATATTTTACCGTGATGGAGTTGGATTGATGCAGATTACTAAGACGAAGAAGCATCGATATTGACAACGAAAAACTGGTACGCCGAATCATTATGAACAAGTTCAATGAACATACAATTATTGCAGTTGTTCACAAGTTGCACACCATCTTTGACTTCGATCACCTGCTTCTCATGGAAAATGGTCGCATTGTAGAGCAGGGCAATCCACGTGCGCTCTTAGCTTCAGAGGCATCACAATTCCGTTCATTATACAATAGCACAGAGATAGATGCATGATATTGAAGAGCAGAGGTCAGGAATTCCGGAGAAACATTATATTCAGTTTTCAGGTATATGTACCATTAGGCTTCGTCAATATAGACATGAGTCGAATGTGATGATGAGGTATCAAGATACAGAAAGAGCAAAACAAAACACTAAAACATTGTCCCAGGCTAGTAAGAACGCTTCTCATCATCGGAGCCCATCATATGCGAAGTGTTGCCCACATCGTGCTTGGACTGCTCAACGGCCTCGAAGTGGTACAGCGGCGGCTTGGTGGCATCTTTTTGGAAAAGCACATAGCGCTTGAAGAACCAGGGTAGGGTGACGGTGAGCTGGTAGTTCGCAAACTTGCGGACGGGTACGGCGAAAATCCAGTCAAGCTCCTCAAGCGAGCGCTGCATGGTCTCGGGGACGAAGAAGAATATCAGGACAAACGCAACGACATTGAAGCCAGCGTAGACACCAAAAGCGCCGACGGGCTTGGCTTCATGCAGCAGGAACGGGAATGAAGTACCCAGGACAGCAGCCCAGAAGAGACAAGTGGCGACTGCGAAACCCATACCCGTCTCACGGTGGGAGAGCGGGTAGACTTCGGCGCTGTACGTGAAGGGAACGGGGCCTTCGCCGGGTGAATAAAAGGCAGCAAAGAGGAAGACGAAGAGGCAAACGAGGCCGGTGCGAACATCACCGAGATCCTTGTTGATGAGCGTGCAGAGGCCTGCAGCAAGCAGCGTCCAGAACATCTGGGGGAAGGTGAAAAGCAGCAGACTGCGACGGCCAAAGGTATCAATAGTCCAAAATGCCGGGAAGGCAAAGAGCCAGTTGACCATACCAAAGCCAAAAGAACCAATCATGGCCTTGAACTCGCTGAGACCAGACTCTTTGAAGATGGAGGTGGAATAGAATGCAATGATGTTAATGCCACACATCTGCTGGGCAATCATGACGGTGAAAGCGGCGAGGTTGGCGCGTCGTACACGGGGAATGGTGAAAAGCTGGGCGAAGCGGCTGATATAGTTGGACTTGCTAATGATCTGCTCCTCAATCTCAAGCTGGGTGCCAATGTAGAAAATATCACGGGCGACCTGAATCTCGTTATATCGCAGCACCGACATGGCTTTCCATGCGTCGGCGTAGCGGCGCTTCTTCATGTACCATCTGGGCGATTCCGGGCAAAGGTAGATACCGACCAGCAGAGGCACAGCGGGGATGAAGGGCGCGCCGAGCATGAGACGCCAGTTGATGTTGGGCACGTGGAAGACGGCGAGGTTGAAGGCAGTCCCGAGCATGATGCCAAAGGCGGTCCACATCTGCCAGGACATGACAAGGGCACCACGGATGGAGGCGGGCGCGTTCTCGGCGGCGTAGATGGGCACGGTCGAGGCCTTGGAGCCCATTCCGATTCCCATTAGCAGGCGACAGGCGAGCTGCTGCTCCCAGGTGTGACAGAAAGCGGAACCAATGACGGGCCAGATGCAAAAGTGCGCTGAGAACCAGATGGTACCGCGACGGCCAAAGTAGTTGTTGAGAGGGTCGGAAAGCCAGCAGCCAATGAAACTGCATGCGAGTTAGTACCGTCCGGTTAAACGAATGGAAGAAAGGAAGGAATGGGTAATATCAACTTACGCAGAACCAATGTAAGGGGCAGCGTTAATGAGACCAACCAGAATCTGCTCTCGCGCGCTGTCGCCGCCAATACCGTAGTAGTTGGGGAAGAAGATGGTGGCACCGTTGGCACCGGTCTGGTCCCAGCCCTGGACGGCGGCGCCGATGGAGCACATGGCAATGGTCCAGAAGAGACGCGC
>JANAKD010000767.1:0-13276 GCA_027627215.1 Lecanicillium saksenae | reverse complement strand
GCACCGACAGGCGGCGGGATAGCGCTCTTCGTACGGGCGCCTCGTAGGTGCGTCTATTTCGTGTGGAAACAACGCCATTGAGAGGCTGTGATTTTGGCAGAGTTGACGGAGCAAAGATGAGGGTTGACGCAATGCAGCCAGGGAGAGATGTTATACTACCTCAGGAAACCAGCCCCAAACAATGGGGGCAGGACGCGCGGAACGGGTCCCGTCCACTAACTCACGGATGTCGCCGAGCTATAATTAGCTAGCCACCGTTAGTCCCAGCAGCTTCACTGCTTCCAGCTTGTCTCACTACGATTAGGTAGTAATTTAGACTTCTTTTTAACGAGATGGATAAATTTGAGCAACACAGAAGGGATCTTTGGAACTGAATTTCTTTCTCTCTATAGCCTGTTGTTTGTTCATCCCTGCCGACACGGTCGCGTCGGCATAGAAAAACCTTAAATATACTTGCCGTTCAGGAGCCACTCCCTTAGCGCCTCGGAATCTCTGTTCCTGTACGCTCCAAATCCTCTAATCTGCTCCTTGGCAGTTTCAATCGTCGATCTAAACGAACTCATGTCCTTGTCTGCAGCGAAGGCATCTACATCGAGTGCGACCGCCTCCGTGCTAAAGCCCTCCAGAGTAATGCGGAGGAAGTGTGTCATCAGGCCGGGGTCACTGATGCCATCTGCCACGGCATCCCACGCGTTTTTGACAAACTCCCACTGAGAGTGGCGGCCGATTGGGTGAGCTGCCAAAGCCATCAGTATCACGCCGATATCTTGGATGCCGACGGCGCCCGAGATGTTCCACGGGGCCAGGCCAGCTAGGTCGTCATGATCATCGGTGGCGACGACGGCGCGAAGCAGGTCTCTCTTTGTGTCGCTGGAATCCATATTGAGAACCGCATCCTTGATTATTTTAAATGTGCCCTTTGGATCCTTGGACATAGCCGAGTGAAAAACTATGCGACGCATTGTAGGCTCGATGTCGGTTCCATTGCTGGCCCAGTCTTCGAACATGGGGTAAAACTTTTCAATGGTTCTGCGCTTCTCATCAGTATACAGTGGCCACGACTCTAAAGCCAAGTATGCACCGGTAATGGCGAGGAACAGAAATAACTTACTCAGGGTGTCCGCACTCAGCCGCCCTGGTCAATACGGAACGGTACAAAGACTTTTGCAAAATATCGTCTGTAGCTAACCCATCTCTCATCAGGAGAGATGCCTTGGTGTCGATCAGTCGTAAAGTAAATTGCCTTAACCCCGCCCGGAGCTGGGTATCCTCTGCGAAAACCGTATTGAGATTGTTCAATACGTCCAAAATTTCCCACCAGACATGACAATGCTCTTCCATGCGAAAGCCTTGCAAAAATGAAAGAAGGGACACAGTTGAACTGGCTCCCACGGAAGAAAGCGCCGCCACCGAACCGATGATTGAGATCTTATCCTCTGTAGTGAGTTGGTCTAGTTGCGTGCTAAGCTTGGCCAAGCGCTCAGGTGGGTAAGCAACTCGGTAGAAACCGGTGCCTTTCGTGTTGACCAGATAAAAGTCCATGTCGATATCAGTCACGATACCGCCTTTCGTGAGAAGGAAGGGGTCGTCGCGTGTAACTTGGGAACCCTGTATGCCCAGCGGAACACGCCAGACTGTCGTGTCATCTTCAGGTTTGACATCGCCTGTGGTCAAGAATCGAGACTGCTTCACATGAATCCGACTCTTCTCGGCATCCTCTGTCACTTCGAGCACAGGGTATCCAACGTGGTTCAGCCAGCAGTCAGCCATGGCACCGACGTCCTTGCCCGAGACGGTATCGAGGCAAGCCCACAAAGCGCTGGCGGTCGCGTTGCCATAGGCATTCGCTTTCAGATATTCGCAAACGCCTTGGAAAAATATTTCCACACCAAGGTAGCTCGCCAGCATCCTGATCATGACGCAGCCCTTGCCGTAGCTGATTTGGTCAAAATACTGATGCAGCTGGAGGCCAGTATCCGCAGGAATGTGCACAGGGTGGCTGCTGCGCAGTCCGTCGACGCGAAAAGCATCTTCCATGCGACCGTTGGCGAACTCTCCCCAGACATTCCACTCCGGAAAGAGCAGATTGACGGTGTAGTTTCCAACCCAGGTGGCGAAACCCTCGTTGAGCCAGATCTCGTTCCACCAATCCATGGTGACCAAATTGCCAAACCACTGGTGCGCCAGCTCGTGGCAGACGTTGTCGGCGATGCCAAACTTGGCAGACTCGCTTGATTCACCCTTGTTGAATAGCATCTACAGTTTTAGATTAGTTAGAAGCGATGCATCCTGTCATCGTGATTTGACCCACCATGGAAGGACGCGAGGTTATCAAACCCCAATGTTCCATGCCGTCCATTGGCATCTCGGGCACGACGAGAATATCCATTTTCTCCAGCGGATAAGGAATGCCAAATAGATCACTGTAGAGATCAATGACTTTTGGCGCCATTGCGAGAGCATATTCGCCCTGCTTCTCAATTCCTCGAACAGTGTAAATTCGGACTGGAACAGGCTTGCCATTGTAGGTCTTCTCAGCGAAGGCTTCTACGTACCCAAAGTCGCCTACTGACCAAGCTAGCAAATATGTGCTCATGAACGGGCTGGTCTCGAAAGAAACAATCTCCCACCCAGCGCGCTGACTAGCCGTCGTGCTCTTCACAGGCATGTTGCTCAGCGCTGTCATATCAGACGGCACTTCAATGGAAACAGCAAACGTAGCCTTGAGATAGGGTACATCGAAGCAAGGAAAGGTGCGACGCGTATATGCTGGCTGGAAATGGGTGGCAAGAGTAAAGTGCGCCCCATCTTCTGTCCGGGGGACAGAGGCGGCTTGAGCAGTGACTGGTTTATACTCAGCGCGGTAGAAGCCAGACAGGTCACTGTTTATGATGCCTTGGAACAAAATGGAAATTGTTGCTTCGTCCGTGACGGGCAATTGCCTGTCAAGTCTGATGGTGACAGTCTCTTTCTTGTCATCGCTCTCGAAAGCTGTCGCGACGGCAGCAACCTCGTTGCCAATGCGCACTTCTGCACTCTGGAATTTCAGATGTGTCGCGTGCAGGATAATAGATTGAGTTGCTGCACGAAAATTGGATAGGATTTGTACTTTGCCATGATAAGTCCAGTCTTCGAAGTTGAGATTTGTAATGTCCAGCTCATAATGGTGAGGCGTCACATCGCTCGACAGCACATCGCGGTCCCCCATGGCAATCTGAGTGTCGCTTGAATTGTTCCAAGACTTGTATCTACTTGAGTAGACTCAATGTGAGTCAAGTTGGGGTGAAGAAACTGTTGAGGGGGCTGTTTACCTTTTCTGACATGCGGCTCAATCAGGCTGTCGCGGACGCTGACGAAGTGTCCCATAACTGCTGCGGAAGGCTGAAGACGCCACGCGCCCGACGCTAGACCTAAAAATGATCGCTTCGACGTTATTGTTATTGGTCAGGAAATTCCATCAGTCCAATTGACAGAAATAGGCCTGTAGTGCGGCACTTGCTCCTTCTAGTTACTAATAGCCCCAGACCCGGCTGGCGACACCGACCACCCCGCGATGATAAACGAGGCAAAAAGGCTCCGAGAGGATCCAGTTGAGTCATACATAGTCGAGTCATAACAAAAGCAAAGAGTTTTATAAAAGGGCTAAAGAACCACCTCTTTTGAACCCGATGAAGGTCAAACCAAAACATTAGTGGTGTTCTTGTTCATCACCACACGTCGAGCGCAGCGCCTCGACAGCACCACTTGCAGTTCACTTTTCATACACTTAAATGAGCACGCCCGCACCAACGTACAATCATGCAGTACCTTACAAAGACTCTTATCTTGAGTATGAATTAATTCGATATCTCCCTGTTTGAAAATACATTCTAAACGAAAATGCAGTGCCATCCAAATTGGCCTCGAAGAAGCCAGCGGCGACAGCGACTATGAGGCGCTAGAATGCCCACCTTTCAACCCCACCTGCTGCCTCTTTTGCTCTCACAGCGCCACCGATTTTGATGAGAATCTTAATCATATGCGACTTGCTCATGGGTTCCTCATCCCGGAGCAGGATAGGCTCCTGGTCGAAGAGGAGATGTTCGTGAAGTACCTGCACCTCGTCACCGTCGGGTACAATGAGTGCCTCTTTTGCGGCTCCGTGCGCAACTCGCCTGAGGGCGCGCGGCAGCATATGACGGGCAAAAACCACTGTCGCATCGACATCTCCCGTGAAGACTCCGAGTACCGAGACTTTTACGACTGGGAGGTGTCCGAACCGGAGCAGGCTTTGGCCAAACCCGTTGTTATGGAAGACGCCATACGCCTACCGACCGGCAAGATCTTGTCGCATCGCAATCACACCAAGAACCCCCGTGCTGTCGGCACTGCAACGCCGGCGCAAAAGGCAAAACAGGCACTGCCTACCCGGAAAGCTGCAGGTGGTGACGCCGCACTCGCGCTATCCCGCAGCAGCGGCGAGGACGAATTCGGCGATGGCATGTCCAAGAGGCTGGCCAAGCATCTTTACCTCGCACAGCTACAGCTTGGCAAAATGCGCGAGAGCGACAAGGCCATGCTTTTGCAACTGCCACTGAAGCAACAGCGCATCATGCTCATCAAGAGTCGCCGCGACGCCGAATGGGCAACCAAGAAGCGTACTGACTTGTTCATCAAGGTTCAGATTCGGCTCGGACAGGTATAAATTGGCTCACTTGTAATCATCTACATAGCAGATAATTTTATGAGTGACTTGCAATATTTTGTGCATAAAACGTGGTATACTAGTGAGACGATTGGATCATTGTGGCAACTACAACCACCCCACACCGGTTTTGCAAAATTTCATCACATGGAAATAACCTATTATATGTTGACATACGAGATTTTCACTATTGCTCAGTAGTTAAGGGCACTTGTATTCACTTGAAGCCGAAACTTTGGTCAGCCATGCGACTTGATATGTTCAAACGAGATGTATAATGATCTATCTGTTACCCAAAAAGAGCACCCCAATCTATGACCTGAAACCTCTAATAATCTTGTATTTTTTTTCTTTCCATTTTTAACCATTTACTGAGTTTTACCACGCAGTGATATCCTCAACCTCGGCCTCACCAAAGGTGCTCGACTTGGTAATCTTGCCAACTCCCACCTCCTCGACCGCCGCCCCCTCCTTGTTCATGATGTCGGGGAGAACGTCCTTGAGGAATGCGAGAATATAGCGGTTGACTTGCTCAAACTGCAGCAAAAATGCATCGTGACCTTCGGGACTGTCGATGCGCTCCAGTCGGGCGTCTTTGACGTGTTCGGCAATTTCCTGTTGTTCGGCAAAGGTGAAGAGCCCGTCACTCTCGATGCCGAGCACCAACGTCGGTTGCTCAATCAATGCTAGAGCTTCGGCAATGGTGTCGGCTCGGTTTCGCGAGACATCATGGGTGTCGAGTTTGCGTGTCATTGCGATATAGCAGTTGCTATCGAATCGCTTAACAAACTTGTTTCCTTGATAGCGCAGATAAGACTGGGCAGAAAAGTATGTCGAGGTTGGCAGGTCATCGCCACCGGTCAAGCTCTCCACCTTCTTAGGGCCTGAAAACTGAGGATCTGGGGAGTCGATAATGGCTTGCTTCTGGCTGGTGCCGGTTGGGGATTGCCTTGAGCTGCTCTCGCTGTTGTTACGAGATGGTGTAGTGCGCTTGACGACATGGCCGTCGTTGTGGATGTGGAAATGAGCTTCAGATGGGGTTGCCGGACGGGGCCTTTCGCGAATCGTCTGCACCTTGGAAGCGTCTGGAATATTGCGCCCAAAGCGTGCCTCGAAGGAGTTGCGGCTGCGATAGGTGAGCAGCGCAGACATGCGGGCGGCGCCAAGTCCAGTTGAGGGCGGATCTTCGAATGTATAGTAGCCATCATCGTACTTGGGATCGGCATAAATGCTTTGCCTCTGCGCCTCTCCCCAGCTGATGCCCCAGGCGCTATGCCGGCTTGAAGTAGCAATCGGGACGATACAGCGGATATAGTCTTTGCCAAAGTATGCCCACTCCAGGACAAACATGCCACCCAGAGAGCCACCAATGACGGCAGCGATTTGCTTAACTCCTAGCTCGTCAAGCAGAAGCTTGTGAAGACTGGACTTGTTAGCGACAGTAATGCTTCGTTTGAACTGACATGTGACTCACCGAACATCGTCTCGAATGGTTGTCAGTGGAAACTCGGGGCCATATCTGCCTTGAGATGCATCCCCGTCCTTCGCGGTGACAGGACTAGCTGAACCATACGGGCTACCAAGACTGTTCATGCAGACAATGAAGAATCGCGACGTGTCAAAGACTTGGCCGGGGCCACCGAGCAAAGGCCCCCACCAGTCACCAACGTCGGCACTGCCAGTTAGAGCGTGGCAGATGACCATGGCGTTATCGCCATTGGGCGAGAGCTTTCCGCGAGTTGTGTAGGCAACTGGGACATTTCGCAGAGTCGCGCCGGATTCCAATGTGAATTCCGGGATGATGGCAATGTCTTGGTCCGGAATCAACGCAGCGAATGGGTTCTCGGGCTGGGACGACCGTCTTTCTTACAGGTATTCAGTAACGATTCTTCAGTAGCGGAGGGTTTAAGAAGAGGCCAATGACAAGTATTGTTGAGCCCGTAGTGTTTGAAAATACTGACCGTATTGCGGCTTTGCTGTGCCGTTGCTAGCAGTGTCTTGAGCCATATTGACGAGGGGCAGCGATATCGCTGCAATGGGCGAGGCGGGGCGGGCGGGCGTTTGAGATGTCTTGTGCAAGGTTCTTTTCAGACGGAAAATGCCAGAAACTATGCGAGATGAATTTTTGGTACTATGAGAGGCAGATTTTCCATCTGCGCTCACAATTGAAGATGAAATGAGAAAGTTGAGGGAACGGGAAACCTTTTCCAATGGCGCAATCGAGCTTCCGATAAAGGCTTCGGCTCAGCGGGCTGTAGATTTCTGTGACTAACGCGAATGCCCACTAATAAAAGGCCACTAACTGGACGCCAGGGACCGCCTGTTAGAGCGATAGAAGGATGATTAAAAAAATAAGAAGTATTAAAATATTAAAAAATATAAGAAATATTAAAATGATAAAATATATAAGAAATAGCAAAGGCTTCTTTATTTATTTTATATAAAAATGGTATTACTTTAGAATAGGTATATATGGTAGACCGGATAGCTGGAAATGTATTTTATCACCCATTGGGGGGACCTCACCAATGTGTACATGGCACACTGGTTGTTGTCAATGGTTGTAAAAAGAAAATCGAGAAAAATGTAATTATTACATTATAACTGACATTAATCCAATCGCATATGAATTTAAGCATTTATCACGATAATGCTTTATTAATATCCCATCCAACCCTTTTACACTGCCAGCATCTTCCACTGTGCTGCGTAGCGGATCACGTGCCGCCGTGCTTCCGTTTGCCTGGCCCGTGCACGCCCGTCGAGCTCTCGCCGTCGCGCGCATCCATTCAGGCATCGCTAAGCCAGATATCGTTGAAGCTTGCCCATCAGCCTTTGCGACAGGCTTCCAGCATCACGACACGGAGCTGCGCGGGCGACGCTGAGACTGGCACACCATTGGGGTCATTGATTTACACATTGGCGACGTGTTTCCTGATTTTGAGCTACCTTGGGACCCGCCCACGGATGCCGACAGTCTTTGTTTTCTGCCCTACTGTGCTACTTTGACAAGCATATCGATTTTTTTTTTNCCTTTNGACCGGACGGCCTGCCCCCCTTGTTTCTGCACGACCGCTTCATTCTCTCCTTCCACTCATACTATTTACCTCAGAGTCATCGGTTGAGTGCGCCAATGATCTAACTGCATAGTCACGTTGCACTTTCGAGCCGCGATGCCTCCTAAGCGCAAGAGATCCGATCGACCTTCTGGCGGCGAGGCTGGCCGCCCTTCACCACACCGACCTGCAGACATGGCCATGGGGCATCACGAAAGAGACGACGGCAATAATAGAGGCCGTGGTCGGAATCGTGGTCCCTCGGGGCGACGAGACTCATCGCATAGTCACGGCCGAAACGGACACCAGGGCCAACCACACAACCAGTCGTCGCCTACTCGCCAACGGCAGGGTTCTGGCCCGCAGCAACCCCCATCTCAGTCTTCGAGGCCATCCACGGCGAACCCGCCATCGCCCGTCAAGGCTACTCCCGCACAAGCTCCTGCTGTGCCAACGACCATCACGCGGCCGCCGCAGCGGCCTCGAGAATCCGATCCTTCCAAGCCATTAAAGCCTTCCAACTATCACTTCGAGATAATAACAGATGAGCAAGTGGCAAACTGGGCCGCCGCCGGGAGAGAACATGTCGTCTCTCGCGGCGTGCAGGCGCGCGATGACGTTGATGTGGTGGATCTCTCAAGCCTGCTCCAAGAGTTTATCCATGCCGTCTTGGGTGGCAAGCTTTCGCCCGATGAGGCTGGCGCCTGTGTTCGAGAAATAATTGGCGACGAGAATACGGAAGTGATTAAGGATTCCTTTACGTTTGCTCCCCATACGCTGTTTCTCGACTCCCTGGCTATTGTCATGGATAACGACTCCGACCTCTACCACCCCGTTCTGCGACAGTTTCTGATGGCCACTGGCGTCTCCCCTACACTCATGCGCCATGTTCTCGATGCACCCATTCTGCAGCAGCTCGGTCTTATTCGAGATACCTTTGCACGACTAGGTGTCCGACAAGCCACAAACCTACTTTACCGCCAGGCCAACTACAACCTGCTAAGAGAAGAATCAGAGGGTTACTCTAAGCTCATCACCGAGCTCTTTACTACCAGCAGCGTGCCGCCACCCCCTCCCGAGCTCGCACAACATACATTCGAGAGAGTCAAAGCCTTGATTGGCACGTTTGACTTGGATGTTGGCAGAGTTCTCGATGTGACTCTGGACGTTGCTGCTGCTGTATTGATCAAACAATACAAGTTTTTCGTCAAGTTCCTGAGAATCAGCTCTTGGTGGCCGCGCTCCCAGCTCAAGCTCAACTCACCTGCTTATTCCTCTGGACTTCCGACTTGGGCAAACCCAGACTACTCTGATTGGATGACCAGCCCCGAAGATGAGGCTGCAAATGCTGAAGCCAAGCAACTTCGCGATGTGGAGTTCTGGAATCGCGCAAGACAGGTTCATCTAGCTGCTTTCTTTGAGCTTGGCGGTCGTCAAGTATCCGAACAGGCTATCCAAACCGCGCTGATTACCAATGGCGAAAGCAATCAAGATGGCTCACAGGACTTTGAAAACGAGTGGATCAAGGAAACGAACACGCTACCCCCTCCAGGCAACCGTGTCGCAGCTCAGCTACTCGGCTTCAAGCTGCGGTTCTATAACTCGGAACTTCGCGATGAAGCTGATGTTTTGCCGGCCAACCTTCTGTACTTGGCCGCTCTGCTCGTCAAGGTTGGCTTTATATCGCTGACAGACTTGTATCCACACCTTTCCCCAGCGGACGATAAGATGGAGGAAGTTAGAGAACAGGAGGTGAAGAAGATTGAAGAGGAAGAACGTGCTTCCAGAGGAGGTGGAATGAATGCTCTGCTCATGGCTGGTGTGCTGCCTCAAGGCGATGACGACAATCCGAATGCAGTGCGCAAAGAGGCCCCCAAGAAGACCGAGGCCGAAGCGAAGCAGACGACAGAGGAGAAACAGGAAGCGAAGCCCAAGCTACCAGAGCCGCTTGAGCAAAAAGTCTCTTTCCTAACACAGCTGTTGACCATCGGTGCCATTCCCGAGTCGTTGTTCATCTTGGGTCGCTTCCCTTGGATACCGGAGACTTTCCCAGAAGTTCTTAGCCGGATTCATCGCATCCTCAATGTCTCGGTTGAAAAGGTCTACAATGCAAGCAAGGCAACAGCTAGCACTGACATTACCTGCCCCACAAAATTCGTGCCGGATATCGACCAGTCTGGCATTCCCAAAGGCAGCGTCAAGCTGACTCGTCTTCCCACCAAGAAATTTTGGCGTTGGCCATTCCCCGACAAGTACGACACCAATGAAAATCAGACATATCGCTTTTACTGGGACGAATGGTCCGACCACATTCCCGTTTGTCAGACCGTCGAGGATGTATTCACCCTCTGCAACACTTTCCTCAACATCTCGGGGGTCTGTATTGGCAAAGATGAAGCACTCCTCTCCAAGCTCGCCAGCATCGGTAGCATGAGCTTGGCCCAAGATGGTTCCGAGGAGAACCTCAAGAGATGGCACGACTTACTCAAGAGACTACTGCTTCCCGCTCTCAGCCACACCAAGGCTAACGCTGCCGTGGTAAATGCCATTTGGGATCTTCTCAAGCGCTATCCTATCACCACTCGCTACGCCCTTTATGCTGAGTGGTTCGAGGGACAGATCTCCCGGCTCCCCGCCATGCGCACGGCATTCGCCAGAGCTACTGCAGAGACAAGAGGCACTATGAAACGTGTCTCTTTGACAAACCTCGGCGAAATGGCGAAGCAACTGGCCAAGACGAGTTATTCTTCGCCTGGTATTGTTTTCAGAGTCGCATTCGAGCAACTGGAATCATACCCCAATCTTATTGAGGCGTTTGTGGAATGTGCCAAATATTTTACAGACTTGTCGTACGACGTTCTGGTTTGGTCACTCATGAACTCTCTCGGTAAATCAAGAAGCCGAACGCAGGCTGACCATGCTCTGACGACGAGTAAGTGGTTGCAAGCCTTGTCACGATTCACTGGCAAGGTATTCCGTCGATACCCTCTCCTGAACGCTACCCCTGTGCTGCTTTACGTCAACGACCAACTGTTCCATGGCAACTCGACCGACCTCATCATCCTCAAGGAACTCATCTCCTCCATGGGTGGCATTGTCGACTTGATTGATTTCACTGACTACCAAATATTGTCTATGGCCGGTTTCCTTTCCCTCCGCAAACACACCCTCATCCGAGGTGGTGACAAACGTTACGACAACATCAAGTCTTCAAAGCGCCTCATCGAAGCTTTAACCGATTCTGGCCTAGCTGCACGCCTACTCATCAACTTGGCTCAATATCGACAGGCCACCATCTTCCAGGTTCCCGAAGATGAAGCGCATCTCAAGTTCCTCTCTTCTATTATCGATGATTCTCACCAAACGCTCATCCAATATCTCGACTTTCTGTGGAACAACCTTGAGCAGCCCCAATTCGACGCGATTGTGCCTTCCATCGCAGAGTTGATGCAATCTTATGGCCTTGACGTCAGCCTCGCTTTTCTTATCGGCCGGGCTAGCCTTTCCCAGCGCGCGTTCCACTGGGACACCGAAGAGATTGATGCCACAAAGAGCTCCGCAGCTCAGACTGACAAAGATGGCGACTTGGCCATGGCAGAGAAGGCTTTGGCGGATGACTCCACTCCTGATGCGGCTGCAGTAATTGACCAAAATCAAGCCCAGTTTGCCCAAATCAAAACTGCGCTGCAGTCAATCACAGACGCTGTTAAGGCGAGTGCCCGCCCCGAAGTTTGGGAGAAGGTTACACCGGAACTAGTCACGACATTCTGGGCCCTACAACTGGGTGACATCTTCTGTCCAACCGATATCTACAAGTCGGAGGCTGATCGCCTCAAATCTGAGGAATCCGCGCTTTTGCGTGATCGTTCCGACATGTCACGCCGAAGTCAAGAGATGCGCACAGAGAAGCGTAAGGAACTGACTCAACTGCAGATCAATCTTTTGGAGGATCGCAAGAAGCATGTGAAGGCCCAAGCCAACTGGAATGAATATCTCACAAACCTGTTCCAATCGTCTTTCGTGTCCACCGCCAAGCCTGATGCGATTTCCGACGTGCTTCTTGAGCAGTGCATCCTTCCCCGCGTGCTTCTCTCCCCCGCCGATACCGAATATACTTTCCGCTTCATCAAGTCTCTACACGAAAACAACGCGCCGGGTTTCAAGCTCATGTCGCTTTACAACCGGCTTTTCAACGCCAACCGGCTTCGTACATTGATCTTCACCTGTAGTGTCCGCGAGGCTGAGTATTTGGGTCGCTTCCTTAAGCTCATTCTCCAGGATTTATCCAAATGGCATAAGAATGCTCCCCGGCCTGGTTTCAGGAATCCCAAGGATGCCAAAGATCAAAAGCCACAGGGTGCATATGAGACGGAAGGCATCGGCTCACGCGAGAATGGCCGCCGTGGATTTTCGCTTACTCTGGATGAAGATGGCAAGCCTTTGACGTTCGTGGAGCATGCACAATTTCGAGATTTGCTATTTGGCTGGCACAAGAATCTGAATAGTGCACTGAAGTCTTGTCTGGGCGGTAGTGAATGGATGCACATCCGAAATGCAATCACTGTCTTGAAGTCTGTCGTCGACTTCTTCCCGGCCATCGACTTCATGGCTTCTCAGTTTTCCACGCAACTGCAGAAGATTACACAGCAGGAAGCCGCCCAAAAGACATCGCCAGACAACGAGCTTGGAGGACGCGTGGATCTATCTGTTGCGGCACAGGGCGCCCTTTCAGAGCTGCAGCGAAGAAAGTCAAAATGGGTCCTCGTGCAAGTATTCCGAACCAACGCAGATGTTGCCGCCAAGCCGAGCGACAAACCCGCCTCTGGCCTACGCGCCACCGCTCCCGACTTCAAGCCTAGGGGTAGCAAGAATGTCTCGAAGGCCGGAGAAGAAGAGGATGGTGAGGTTCAAGACTCAAAGCAGAAGAAATCCAGCACTGTGCCGACTGGCCCAGGCAAAGACAACTTGCCTGCTCGGCCAACCAGAGGTGGACGTGATGCTGGAAAAGAAGACAACACAGTTTCTGGGCAATCACGCTCCTCCACGCCCAAGACGGGGCCCAAGGGTGATAGAGGTCACAATCTCCCCGACAGACCTAATCTTCCCACTCGTCCGGATGTCCCGATTCCTGGTCACTACACACCAGAGCGATTTAACCAGTCGCGCGGCCATGAGAGACGCGATGGCAGAGAAGTGAGAGAAGGGAGAGAAGGACGTGACAGCCGTGATAGCCGCGAGGGGAGAGAAGGCAGAGAAGGAAGCAGGAGCCAGCGCGAACCCCGAGAGGGACGAGAAAGTCGTGATTCTCATGACTCTCGACCTGGCCGCGGCGAGCGTGAACGACAGAGGGATGGCGCTAGCGGAGATGCCAGCAAGGGCAAAGACCAAGAACGACAACCGCGAGGTTCTAGAGGAGCCCGTGGAAATGACGAAGCGACAGCCCCTTCACCCGCTCCTCAGGCTGCTGCAGAACCCATGATGGACCCCGCACGCGCCGCACTGTTTGCGCAGGATGAGGTCAAGACTTCCCGTGGTG
>JANAKD010000766.1:0-13284 GCA_027627215.1 Lecanicillium saksenae | reverse complement strand
ACGGTGGCCACGACGGCGAGGGAGAGCTTGGAGACGCNTGACCATTTTGATGGATTTTGGGGTGGATTGGAAAGTTTGAGGTGTTGGTGATTGTAGATTGAACTGGTGGATGAGTGTGAGGTGAGTGAGGTGAGTGAGATGTTGATTGAGGTCGGAGGCTTTCCTTTATATAGACTTGCCGTCTTGCCGTCGTCTATCCAAATGAAGTGACTCTGTCGCGTGAGTTGGACATGATCACGGCGCAGTCCAGCGGTCAAGACAATCCTTTTCAGCTGCTAGAATGCTTCTGGACAGTCGTAAAGAGAATTCATGAGGCTACGAAAGCTTTTGGTGATGAAGCTCGCTGCATTTCAGTCATGATGGGTTATTGCCGTTGAAGCTGACAGTAATTAGGCAGGGTTTTTTGTCTCAGTGTAACCTCGGAGCACTCCGTGACGTTGGTTTATGGTCGTTGAACCATGTTTGGATATTGCGAAAGGTTTTGGTGAAACATGACGACACGGAGCTGCGATGGGTCATGACCGTAGATGAAAGATGACTTCCCATTCGTCCAAGAGTCGTTCTAGACTGCAGTAGCTGCTTACTCCAAGAAGGGCTGGCATCAAGTGACTTGTCTTTTGTGAACGCAGATTCATATTCTCTGAATTGAAAGATGATCGAGCACGGACAATGATGCTCTGTTGAAGTCGGGATTTCTGCCGTGGATATTGCCGGACTACAAACAGAATTTGGAGACTGGTGGACAGCATGGGGGCCGCAGCAGCCTTTACGAACAGCTATGAGATCAAATCTCACATACATATCTTGACTGCAGTCTTGTTTTGCATCATCCGCTACGAGAAGGTCCTTGGGCATAAGAAACATGAGAAGCCTGGCCAAGCACGCTCGGCCATGGTTGGTCCTCGCGGTGGTGACCTTGGGATACCATCGCAGCCACGGCTTCAGCAGTGCACCACTCTTTCGTCGCAGCCACGCATCGAGGTAAGCATGTTGGCTCAACATCCGTGCATCCTTCCCCTTTGTGTGATCAGCTCGAGGATGTAGTGTGGGGTGCAAGACGTCGCATCCATCTCCACCAGACAGACCAGACGATGCAAGGCTTGATTCTCGTCCAACGGCTGCCAGCGAGCAAGCTAGATGCCGTGCGGTCTAAGAAATGTTTCAGCGGCGCTACGTTTGCGGTGAAGGGGCCTTTTGCTGACCAAACCCGCTTATTAGGCAAGCTGGTACTAGCGAGCAGAGAAAGTGGCAATGTCTTGGTTGGTGTTGGAGAGGGCCTCGACGCTAGTCATTTTTTCCTCGACGGAGACGGAGAAATTCTCGTGTTCCCACGGGCTCGGATTTGTCATGCAAACCCGGAGCAAACAAAGAAGAAGAAGAAATCGACGCGTCGAACTGGGATTCGTGGTGGCTACTTGGGGTTGGTCACGGTTTGGGGGCTCATTTATTAGTTTTGGTGGAGATTGCTACTAGACAGGCAAGGCTGGTAATGCCAGGTCTACAGGTACCTTGTTAGTAAAGTGCCAGTGATGAGGTACCTAATTGCTTGCAGGACCAGCAAAGTGGCAGTGGCTTGCCTGGTCTGCGGGCGGCCCGGCCCCAGGGCTTAGCGATTTGCTAGCAAAGTTTCTAGCGAGGAGCGGTGGAAGTGCAAGGGCACCAAGGGGGGCAGCTGGTGGCTGTCTGCGATTACAGCGGGCTTGCCCCATTAAATGCCGCTAGGGGACCCCCTGAATCTTTGTCCCAGCTCAGGCCACAAGGAGGCCCCTTTTCTGCAGTGAATCGCCACAGGGGGATGTTGACGGGGGGTGACGGGGGTGATGTGACTCGGCTAGTTTGCAGAAAAGGGTTCATTTCGATGCAGAATTGATGAGCCGCCAACATGTTCTAATCTTTTCCGTCGAAATGTCCTCGCGAGCGCGTCACTTGGTCGCGCTGGTGATGAAGTTGGGCCTCTGGCTCCCGCAGCAACGCCCAATCATACCTTGCGCATCGCTACCAGAATGACCAAGTAAACAACCAGTGATGAGGTCATGCCTCCCCTCTGCGGTGGTGAGGGGACGGGACATGCCAGCCAGCCAACGTTTCCGTGCTAGTCGCTCATTGTCCCATTGACTGGCAGAGGCATCATAGTGTACAGAGTACGTCCAGAGAGTACCCTCTCGCTCGGGTAATTAGCCTGGCCCCCCAGATTTAATGTTTTTTGCGTCCCCAATTTCCCCTTGTTGGCCGGCAAGTCCGCCAGTCCGGGGAGGTACCAGTTAGTTTGGGGTTGGTACCGTGCACGCTACAAATGGCGGCAATTATACATTACCTCTGCCAAAAGTGACCTGTTTCCAGTCTAAGCATTCACCAAGGTACCTTACTGCATAGTCGCGATGGACAAGCTCAAGTACCTTACCTGAAAGAGGTACCTGCAGCTAGCGGACCATTAGCGGGCCACACCCGCTGTCAGCTCAGCGTCTGGCCCTCTGTAAACTTGCCACGCTTCCCGTTTTGCTTCTGCCTCTGCCTCTGCCTCTGCCCGACACGCACCACGCACCACCACCCTTTCGTTTCTCTTCTATTCCATCTCCTTGGCTCATCTTCCCTTTCTTCAACAACCCTTTCCCAGCTATCCTCTTGTTTCTTATTTCCTCTTTTAATTTATTTCGTTGGGCGAATTTTTCCTTGCCTCCTCTCCTTCTCCTTCTCTCCGATCTGATCGACTAGCGACGGGCTCTGCTGGCCGCCTTCTTTTTTTTTTTACCTTTTTTTAGTGTCGGGAAGTTCTTGGGGGAGGGACCATCGATTTCACCTTGGCGCGCGCGCGGCCAACCTTTCGCAACCACCCCATGTCGTTGCTTTGCGAGCAGCTTCCAACAAGCCGCTGCTTGCTGCGATTCAGCCTGCCCTGAGAGGCATTTCGCCCGCCCAGGAAAACAATGTGGAGGCGATCATATCTCCTCCTCGTCGCTATCCGACTGTGGTTTGCCCTCTCGCCCAGCTACCTCCATCCCGACGAGAACTTCCAAGGACCAGAAGTGATTGCAGGTGTGTTTGAGTCTTGCCAGCTTGCTCTGCGCACGCCCGTGCAGCTCCAGTCCGAGTTTTGCGCTCCTCGAGAATGCGCAGAGCTTGCCAGAGCTTCATTCATGTTGTACGACTCCCAGAACGCTAACCCCCCCCCATCTCAGGCGAAATCTTCAGCTACCCCGTGCGACGAACCTGGGAATTCACAAACGAGAATCCTATCCGAAGCGTTTTCCCGCTATGGCCCGTCTACGGCCTGCCGATGCTGCTATTGCGATGGCTGTGGATTGGTAACGGCAACGACGGCGAGATCCCGCCCATTGTCGTCTTTTGGACGCTCAGGGTCCTCATGTTCCTCGTGAGCTTCGTGCTCGAGGACTGGGCCCTCCACGAGCTGATCCC
This sequence comes from Lecanicillium saksenae, assembly GCA_027627215.1. Classification (NCBI taxonomy): domain Eukaryota; kingdom Fungi; phylum Ascomycota; class Sordariomycetes; order Hypocreales; family Cordycipitaceae; genus Corniculantispora; species Corniculantispora saksenae. The sequence goes on along the minus strand of JANAKD010000766.1, from coordinate 9,870 downwards.
CTCGCCGCGCCATCGTCGCATCGCAGTTTTGCTCGTTGCATCGTCCTACGTGACCTGGACATACCAGACGCACACTTTTTCCAACTCGATAGAGACGCTAGTGGTTGCATGGAGCTTGGTGCTGATACAGCGCATTGTCGACGCCAAGGTAAGCTGGCCTCTTTGCGGCGCGACACTAGCCTCACCCCAGACCGCCTCTGCTAACACCGCCTTTCAGCAGCAGTCCACGCTCCTCTCCTCCTTCGGGCTAGGAATCGTCGCCGTGTTCGGCATTTTCAACCGCATTACATTTCCAGCGTTCCTCTTAATTCCTGGCTTTCGTTTGATACCCCATTTCCTGAATAAGTAAGCTTACACGCGCACCGTCCTCCCACCGTGTAAGCCGCTCCCGCTAACCGTCTTGCAAGGCCTCTTTCTCTCGCAGTCCTGGTCTCGGCTGCTCTTGTCACCTCACTTGTTGCCATTGCGCTGGATACCGCATTCTACAACAAAGACCCCGTTACGTGGGCCGATCTAATCTTCAGACCAGTAATCACTCCCCTCAACAACTTCAAGTACAACTCGGACACGGAGAACCTCGCTCAGCATGGCCTTCATCCGTGGTACCAGCACTCGCTCGCGAACCTGCCGCTGCTCCTTGGCCCCGCGGCCGTCCTGTTCGTGACGAAACCCCACCTGTCCATCCGCCTCTACTCGGCCATTTCTGGGCTCGTCGTCTTGTCGCTATTCCAGCACCAAGAAGCTCGCTTTCTCCTGCCGACGGTCCCGCTCATCCTGTCGTCTGTCCAGCTTCCTACGAACAAGGCCCTTTTACGTGTCTGGGCTGGCGCCTGGATCATTTTCAACCTTTTCCTCGGTGTGTTGATGGGCATATACCACCAAGGAGGCATCGTTCCCGGCCAGGTCTTCATGGCCGGCCAGCCCGACGCCACAAATGCCATTTGGTGGAAGACGTATTCGCCTCCCATCTGGCTGCTCAACGGCAAAAATGAAGTTTTACAGACCAAAGACGTCATGGGCATCAAAGGCGACGACCTGCTCCAGCAGCTGACCTCGCTCGCCACATGTGACACCCCCGCCGATCGCCGCAACCAAGAGTACCTGAAAGAAAAGAATGGTACCTACCTTATCGCGCCCGCTTCTGCCACATGGCTGGACCCTTATTTACCAAACAAAGGGTTGCAGGGTCTGCGCTTCCGCGAGGTGTGGCGCTACCGCCAACACCTAAACCTCGACGACTTGGATATCGGCGACGACGGTCTGTGGAACACACTCACCAGAGTCGTCGGTCGCCGGGGCTTGGTTGCCTGGCGCGTCACCAAAAGCTGCTAGTCGGCAAGTAAAATTATCTTTACCTAGACTTATATAGAAACCAGTACAGTGAAAGGCGAAATTAGCACCCCATGTTTTTAAGTTAATTATTTTAGTAACAGACGTTTCCCGCCGCTTGTTGCCTTGCTGGCCCACCGACCTTGTACCATTAAGTACCTTTGCGACGTAGCATAACTGGTAAGGTAAGGTGAGACAAATCCATTCTTGGTGCATTCGTCTTCTACCATGCTTTCGCAGCATAGGAGGCTCCTGGAACATAGCAAAACTATAAACCGGGCTATAATGCCGGCGGGTTTCTTATGTATATTACAGTACGCCGTTGGGGTAATTGTCTTGTGAAATATCGTAATGCTGTCGTCAGGTCAGGGTTCGATTACGGCCTCTTCGTCTTGCAGCGGTGTCTTTACCTGATTCGGCTCCTTTGAATGGATTTTTCTGAGGGAGCATCTCGACGCTATACCTGGTCACCATCCGTATTAGAGTCCATCAGGAAGTCCAGCACTCATACAAGTCAAGGAAGACCTTTTTAATATAATGCTAGATCAGTGGCAAAGACCAGTTACAATGGTGTTATCTAATATCCGCAGTCTATATGCACTTGCCCGTGTCGCGGCGCCAGATTTGCACCGTTTTGTCGTTCGACCCGGACGCCACCAGCGCCGAGTCGTNCGAGAAGGCCACCGGTGGTGCCGCCAAGGTCACCAAGTCCGCTGCCAAGGCTGGTGCCAAGAAATAAGCGACCTAACATCGCTTCCTTCCTGGGCCGCCGGGTCTCGCATGCTTGCGATCCTGGTTTCATGAGCACACTTCTATGACTGAGATGAAAAATTTTTGCTATTCATGAGCGCCCGGTCCGCAGAGGGTCGGGGCACAATCGTGAGAGGCTACGATTAGGGATTTTCTTTGTCAATGGTTTCTCATAATGTGTTATGTGACGAAAAAAATAAAATAAATAGAAAGTCAAGAAGTGATTCTGAAATATCTTGTTCCTATGCACTGTGACGTACTGTTCTAAACTGTTTGTAGTTGCCATTCTCCCGTGTGATGCCTGCGTCTGTCTGTGTCCATGACTGAAGCTATTCACGTGGTCTCTCCATGCTTGGTGGTGGAATGGGTATTGCAGTGCTTTCTATCTATCCTGTACGCCAGCCATGCATCCAAGGCCGAAATAAAATTGATCCTCTAATGTACAAAAAAATTATACTGGTGTTACATGTCTTTCGTTTTTTTCTTTTACATATTACAGTTTCTTCTCTGATGCATCCCCAGTCGAGGCTGTCGACGCATCATCTCCGTTTGCCGCTGCTTCCTGCTCTGCCGCGACAGCTTCTCCAGCATCAACTTCCCTGGCCGCCTCCGGAGGCTCCTCGGCGCTGACCTGATCTGCTGCCGCGTCCGTAGCAGCTTCATTAGCTGAATCCACACCTGCAAAAGGTTCTTCGGAGCTGATCTGCCTTGGCGATGTTGTCTCTTCATCCGCCGTCGCCTTGACGACGTCCTCTCGTACTACAACTTCATTTTGCTCGGGTTCATTGACGAGACCGCCTTCCTCGGCCTCATCTTCCTCGTGCTGTTCTTCATCCACTGCCTCTTGATCCTCGAGCATGTCCATGGAAAACGTCTCACTCGAGCGCTGCTGCATGAGCGCCGCGCCGTCATTCCACGAAAACACCTCTCCAGCCGCGACCGCTTCGACAAGCCCCAGGAAGCCGTCATCGCCACCGCTCTTCTCTCCGCCACCCATTCTGTGCAGGGATAGCTCCTGGCGCTGACCGCCGTGCTGGCCCGCCTCGATGCTCTCGTAGCGGAGCGCGTGGCCCTCGAGGCGCATCTCAACGGCCTGGTGCACCTCCAGCCCGGTGAAGAGGTACGGTAGGTCGCTTCCCGCGTCGGGCAGCGTCAGCGCAATTCGGCTCGGCGTGCGCAGACGACCCTCGAGGAGGTTAAACTCGGACGACGCCAGGAACTGCTTCAGCGCGGGCTGCGCCGCGTCTAGCGCCAGGAGCTGCTGCTGCGCGAGACGCACATCGACGCTCTCGCTCGGCAGCAGAAGGTCCTGGACGCGCTGCGTCACCACGGCGTGCAGGGTTGAGCTGGGCGGAATGTCAAAGTTGGAGAGATCTGTGGTCTCGTCGACGGGGAGGGTAAGACGCACGCGGGGCAGTGTAGTGCCTTCTTGTGGTTGCTCGGTTGCGTCGGGGTAAAAGTTGAGAATAATGGCGGTTGACTGCGTGACGGGCCCGTCGCTTGCCGAGAGCGTGGTCAAGGCAGCAGGATGCGGGATGACTGGGGAGAGAATACGGCGGCTCTTGTCTGCGTTCTTGCTGGATGTCTTGGTCACGTCGGAAAGGTGCAGAATGTGCCCAAATGTAGCGATTGTGATGTTGGATACACGGGCAGCATCGGAGACGGGCGACGCTAGCTCGACAAGCTCGACTCGGCTTGCAAGTTGCAAAGCCTGGAGCTTCGTCTCTTCGGCTTTTGTGACAGGGCCTATGTATCGCGTCCACGACCGTAGCTTATCGCGCCAGGACTTGCTCCGCTCCTCGCGGTGGTAGTCCATGTATACTGCCTCTTTGGCCTTGTTACCTCGGCCTTTGTGTGTGAGGATTTTGGAAGATAGCTCGGTCCTGGCACCAGGGCTGGCTTGTGCCGCCATGAGTAGACGCCACACAATGTCAACAGGCCGCTCTGGTGTAATGTCTCCCTCTGCGTTTTCGTTTAACGGTTTCGGTCTGTCGGCGTCGGCAATCCAGTGAACTGTCAATTCCTAAATGTCGATTAGTATGCGTAAGTACACCAGGCTCTACTAGACCGTCGTCGTACCTTGCCGTCGCTTGTCTTTTCTATAATGGTATTCGTGATGCTCGCGAGATTGTCGAGAACGGGCTGAGTCAAATTCTCCTTCTTGATATATTCAGTTGATAGGGGAGCAGATGTGACTGCCTGTGCAATACCGTTCAGTCGTTCTATGATGGGTGGGATCGCCGCTTTGGAGGCGTATATGCCGATTCGCGACTCTTCGGATTTGGCTGCAAGTCTCTCGTTATTAACAGGGTTCAGCATTTCGCGCTGTATAGCTTCGAGAACTGGTCGTCCGTGTCCTGTAAAATAGAGTCAGCTTGCGAAGAGAATTCTTCTTTGGCGCTTTATTCCTACCTGTAAGGAGTCGGAAGGTAACGGGTTCAACCCATAGCAGCGCGCGGCCCAGAGATTCGACCTGCTCACGCACTTCAAGCTTCCATATCTTGTCAATGATTGCTGCTGAGCAGACATATTTCGGCTTTCTGCTTTCCAATTCAATTTGGTACGCTGCATTCCACGGCGTTTGCTTTTGGATCCAGGGATATCGTTGCGACTTATCATCCGCTTCCGCCTCGAGCTCCTGCGCATGCTTCATGGTAATGTAACTCGAGAGCTGCCCATGCGTGAAGCCGTCTACAAGCTCAGCGACTAGTTTATGGTATTCGTGCGCGGGCAAGATTTTGTTTTCGGTCGGCCGCATCTCGTCAATGTTGTCCCACGCCTGCAGAACCGGGTCCTGCTGGTCCTCTGGCTTCGGGACATAATCGGTCCACTTCAACTCGACCGAGGGCTTCGCCTCTGTGACTTCCGGTTCAAAGACTGGAATCTGCTTTCGTGACCGCTTCATTCGGTTGGGGTCTTTGAGTATAAGAGCCTCCACAGGTCGCCCGAGCGCAGAAACGCCGACGTGCTGGTGCGTGAGCAGCTCGTGGTTGAACGGTCGGCTCTTAGGAAGCGATTCGCCTGGAGAACTCTCGAAGAGCAAGTCGTCCTCAGAAGCTAACGTATCGTATTCGTTATGAGCCAATCGTGCGGCCATGTCCGCGGCTTCTGCGTCGGCCGTCGACAAGCCTTCCTCACCAGGAGTCGTATGCGCCGCCAGCATCTCGTCGAGCTCAGCTTCCGTCGGCTCATAATTCTCAATGTCTGGCATTTCGGCATGCTCGGCGATCGTCAATTTCGTGCTGTCGGGTTCCCGTGCGACTCGTGACTGGTGCACGTTTTGGTTCTTATCAGGAGTCGGCGCATGCTCCTGCTCCTCGGTTCTCAGATCTGAATCGGGCTTGAGAATGTTCGAGGCCGTAGGAGAAGAGCCTGTTACCATCTCAAACATTTGCTCTGAAGTATATAGCTTTGTCGACGGAATGTCGCGACGTTTGGCCAGCAGAGCTGTCGCACCAAAGGCTCTGTTGCCAGCACCTCTCCATGGTGCCAACGCCAGTGGTCGTGCAGCGACGATGCGTCGGAGCTGGAGCGATCGAGACAGCATCAGATGAGGAGCATTCGTTTCCTCAACACATTTGTAAAGCTGGAGGTCGGCAGGTGGAAGATGTTGCGAAGTTCAAGTACAGGGGCAGGAGCTAAATTTGTCGCCGATAACGATAAGCATTTTCCCAGCTGTTGCACGCGACTGACTCGACAGGTATGAACTGAGATCAAGAGCCGAGTTTCGATGTTAATGATTGGTACATGAAGAAGAAGAAAATTTGTTCTTGAATTTGTGAATTTCTTTAATTGACATTGCTGCCGCAGCAATTGCTGCACTTTGCATGGTATCGGCCTTGGCTGGCTCGCCTCGCCTGACAGTTTGCCCACTAAATCAAAGTACCTGCCCACTGACGAACGACGCGACGGCACGCGCTGCACTTAACGCCCCTCCAACGACTTTCTGCACAAACGCCCGCATACAACTTGCAACGCCTCTTACACTCTACGGTAATCATCGAAAACTTTCTCAAGCTCTTATATACAATCTATCGCCATAATGCCTCCATCAAGACGGCGACCCCGACCGGTAGGACTTCAACACAAGCGGCGCATCCAACGGCTGGAACTAATGAAGTATAGGTTGAAGACGAGGAGCCCGAAGAAGACAGCACACAGCTCGAGCAAGAGAATGGGAATGGGTCAGAGGAAGAACAGGCATCTGGAAACGAAGTGAGCGATAATGACGACCCAAACCGTGCCGCCGACGAGCAGTTGGCAAAGAAGCTGGTACGATACGCTCTGTCCTGCGAGTATTCACGGACACCGATACGACGAGATGGAATAAAAGAAAGAGGTTAGAAATATACGCACGAATTGCACGCTGAATGCATATCTAATCTTTCGAAATAGTCCTTGGAAATCAAGGGAGAGCGTTCAAGAGGATATTCGCATTGGCGCAAAAACAGCTGCGAACCATCTGGGGAATGGAGCTTAGAGAACTGCCTGTCCGCGAGAAAATGTCTCTCCAAGAGAAACGACACGCGATGAGATCGAATGCGCAACCCAAGACGGGCTCTGGCGCCTACATCCTCACATCCGTCCTCCCCGCCGCCTACTGCTCCGCCGCCATCATACCACCCTCCAAGATCCCGACCCTCGAAGCCGAAGCCACATACCACGCCTTTTACACACTAGTCGTCTCGGTGATATGGCTCAACGCCGGCGAGCTGAGTGAGCCGAAGCTGATGCGCTACCTCACGCGCCTAAACGCCGACAGGAACGTGGGCAGCGAGAAGACCGAGCTGACGCTCAAGCGCATGGAACGGCAGGGCTACGTGGTGCGCAAGGTAGACCGGCCGCCGGTCGGGCACGAAGGCGAGAATACAATCACATGGCACGTCGGGCCGCGAGGACGAGAGGAGATCGGACTCGATGGTGTCATGGGATTCGTGCGAGAGGTATACGGCGAGTCGAGCGACGATCTAGAGAAGAAGCTGCGGGCCAGCTTGGGGATCAAGAAACCACGCGAAGCAGGGACAGAAGATGCGGATGGAGATACTGTCATGTAGTATTTCCAGAAGAATAGCCTGTAAATGAGACACATTGCTAAAATCGACAGAGACACTCCCCAGTAGCGCCAAGTTTGTAACCGGTCGGTGTGCGTAATCCCGAGCCTCGAATCAAAGGTATATTTCCGAAACGCCGTAAAAGAATCCTTAAACGCCTCAACTTGCCCAACTGTAGATATTGCAGCCGGTCATATGCCATCGTCGTAGTCGTTAATCTTCGCGTGCGGGTGGGGGACCTGCGGGCTGCAGCATTTTCTATACAGTGTAAGCATCTAGATATGGAGGGCCAAAGGGAAAGTTGTCACCTACGCGAATCATCTTGGCCCTGGTCTGTGTCAGCGGCTCGTTCTCCGCAAGTGCAATATACGACAGGAGCGGGCGGTGGCCAGCGATTGACGAATAGGTATCGCGATGAATATTCGTGCGCCACTCCCAGCTCGTCGTATCGGCGTGACCGGTACCGATGAATTTAGCCTGGAGGCGTTCGAGTTCTTGTTGAGTACGAAGCTTGTCCGCCTGGTAAAATGTTAGCGACAGGCCAAAAGATGCGATCAACCGGATCGACGAACCATTGTGTAGGTGTTTGTGGCGGAGGGGGAAGTTTTCAAGTCTGAATAAAATACGATAGACAAGACTGAGCGACAGCAAGCGGAACGACAGAGAAGCCCGAATATTAATGTGAGAAAGAGATACGCCAGGGTGCAAAGTTGTACCTTCTGAATTGGCTGGTCAGAGGCTGGTGATAGTGGGGCCTCATGGGCCGGTTGATGTTCGGTAGTCGCGTCGCACTTTGGCTCTGAACTCTTCATCAATCACGTCCGTCTGTGCAGCGACACATCACTAATTGCCTTTCAAAATTCGGGATTTCATCAGCTGTGCCATTTTTACTGTCTCTCAGCCTCCAAAGCATCGACGGGATACACTAGGCAGCAAACCACAGGCCTCGTCCCACTGCTCCATCAAAACACGTCAACCTCACTACGCCATCGCGAAACTCAGCCCGGGCATCCGGCTCAGCCCAAAATCAGCAAGACCAATTGATCATGGCGAGTCAAGTGCTGCCGGAACACTGGTCTGAGCTTAACGCAGCTCGCAGCCAACGGAACCTCTGCGCCACGGATGTGGAGAAGCTCAAGAGCTCATGCGCCCAGGACCACGGCAAGAAGCATGTTGCTGAGTGTAAAGAATGCTACGGCAAGGTCCTTGACCGTATGAGAACTCGATATAGCGACAGCCAGGAAAAAGAGTGGTTTTCACAACGGCGGGCGTTTCTGCAGGAGCTTGACGACCTCTTCACCGACGCCAAGGACTACAAGCAAAACCTTCATTCCATTGAGGCGCACATCGAATCTGAAAAAGAGGCTTGGTACCGCTGGGTTCTGCGAAGAAACCCCGACTTTCTGGAGGTAGCTGAGCATGATGCCCCCTTGGAAGAGATGAGAGGGATGCTCGATGATCCTGACCGCAGCCGCGAAGAGCTCGTCGCGATGATGTGGCAGGGTGTCGGCAAACCTGATAACTGGTCAGAAAAGGTAGAAACCTTTGTGGAAAAGGTATCAAGTCACAAGGATAAACCTGATGAGCTGAAAAAGCTGTACATCAGCGAGTTTTTCAAACGCGGAAACGAGGATAGCGTTCTTGACTACGCCCAACCATATCTAGACGAATACCAGGGCTCCGATAACTTGACTTTAGAACAAGTTATTGGCCGCATCGTCGATGATAATCACCGCAGTAAAAGCTCCCAAAACCAAAGAGATACGCATGCCAGTCGTCTGGACGAATTGCGACGAGCCAGGACGGCCTTTGAGCAGAAGAGGAAGGAGTCTAAGGCACTCCTCCAGAAAGCTCAGGCCAAGTCAGAGCTCTACGATCTGCCGCCATGCGCGGTATGTCAGCGCGCGGTCTCGACAAGCGAAGTATTTTCCTGCTCGCTCTGCCAGACCATTGTACAACTGGGTGGAAGCGGCAAGTTGACAGTATACTGCTCGGAGGATTGCTATCATAAAGGACAGGTAAGCGGTTGCCAACTAACCTCCGTCATGCGAAAAGCTAACAAATTGAAGGACGACCATGTTGGAAAGCAGCATGACTGCAGCGCAGGTGAAAATTGCGTGCAGCTCACGGATGAAGATACCGAGATGACGGATGGGACTTCGCAAGCAGTACTGTGCAAGCAATGTATCGATGACAAGCGCGCTACGGTCTACTGCTCAGAGCGATGCGCATCGGAGAGGCTGGCAGCCCACGTGCAGGAGGCGCATGGTGCGAATTCGACGTCGGATGCCAAAACAGCTTCTGTGTCGATGTCTGAAATCGTTGGACCGACTTTGGAGAAAGAAAACCCTACGCTGAAAATTGTGCAAATCGAATGACGGATTTCACATGAAAAGGATCAGCATATGTATTAATATTTCACGTAAATATACCCAAATGATATTGGATTTCTCACTACTAGGTTGCCATGACTCTACTTGAGAACACTATTCGTCGTCAGCCTACACTCTGAGTTTGCCAACCTCTTCCCATTTCTTGTCCGAAGCGGCCAGGTTCTCTGCTGCCATTTTCCCAAGCTCTACCGCATCTTCTCCCAGCAGCATCCTCAGCGGCGGCTCCGGCACATTTGCGACATGCAGAATGCTCTTGACAATGTCCGCAGGCTCTGACCAGTTTTCGCTGAGCACTGCTCGCCGGTCGATCTGCGCCTGCACGGTCGACAGGTACGGCTCACTGACGG
>JANAKD010000765.1:0-13304 GCA_027627215.1 Lecanicillium saksenae | reverse complement strand
TCCGGCAATCCTGCTGCTGCTGCTGCTGCTGCTGCTGCCGCGTCGGCCGCCGGCGCAGGCCCGTCCTCGACATCACAGCCCTCGGCCGCCGCGCCGCGCCCGCGCGACGCCCGCCTCATCGAACTGCTGCTGACTTCGCAGGGCGTGACGGCGTACGAGCAGCGCGTGCCGCTGCTTCTGCTCGACTTTGCCTACCGCCACACCTCGTCCATCCTCAACGACGCGCTGCACCTCTCGGGCGACCCCTACGTGACGCAGGCCGGCGCCAAGCCCTCGGCCAGCGCAGGCGCGAGCGCGGCCGCACCCGGCGACGCTGCCATCTCCGCCAACGCCATCAAGCTCTCCGTCGCCGCGCGCCTCGGCTACCAGTTCCGTGGCGGGAGCAGCGGCGGCGGCATCAGCAAGGAGTACATGCAGGAGCTCGCCCGCGAGCGCAACAAGGTCGCCCTGCCACGCATCGTCCCCAACGAATGGGGCGTGCGCCTGCCCAGCGAGCGCTTCGTCCTCAGCGGCACCAGCTGGGGCCTGCAAGACGTCTGGGATGAGATCGGCGACGAGGAGGTACCCGAGGCGGGCGGTGACGCCATGGAGGGTATTCAAGGCCCGGAGGATGTTGGTGGAGATGGTGTCGAGGGTGGCACCGTCGAAGATATGTTTGGTGACGACGTCGACGAGGAAATGGCTGAATAGATGCAGTCTTTGAGGAGAACTGAACATATTTGCTTTGTATAACTGTTACAGGGACATGCGGTTGGAAATGGAATGGCGTTTTGGAGTTTAGTTACACCGCGAGTATAGAACCGCGCTGTCATATTTGATTTATTTTACTGTAGCAATTCGAAAATTTTCTCTAGTTCACGTTAACTTTGCACCTCAACTAGGCGTGATGGGATGGCCGAAGATCAAGCAGCCTTTGGCAAGAACTGCGCCGTCGGGACATGGAAACGAAAATAAATCACGGCAACAAAAGAAACGCCTGGTGTGAACATGGAAGACTATATGGTACACTAGGCCACTGTAATACGGTATCTTATACACTTCTATACCCGAGCCTCGCCTTTGCAGACCAAATCCAGCCCTTCTTCCCCCTATACTTAAACAAAAGAGATCTTTTAGTGGAAAGGCTTCATGGTGTTTCGCAGACGCTGGTAATCGAAAAGAGCCTCAATGTTGCCAACGGCGCTGATGGCAAGGTCCTTATCCCACAGGTGCTTGTTGGCAAAGTCCATGACGTCCTTGTCGGTGATGGCGTCGATTCTGCGCTCAATCTCGCCGGGGCTCATGCGGCGGCCAGTGGTGATAAGCTGGCGGCCGACATCCTCAGCGACGGCGGTGGTGCCGTCGAGGGAAAGGAGGATGGAAGCCTTGAGCTGAGCCTTGGCACGCTCAACCTCAGCAGCGCTGACGTTGGTGCAAAGACGCATCCACTCCTTGATGGTGAAGTGGACAAGGTCGTCGACGCGGGTGGCCTTGTCGGTGGTGAGGTAGATACCCCAGAGACTATTGAAGAGTCAGTGCGCTGCACGATCGTCATCATTTCCACTTGATACTTACCCAGTGTCGCTGTAGCTGGTAGAGAAGCTCATGAAGCTGTTGGCAAGGTCGTGGCGGTGGACAAAGCCGCTGAGCTTGCTGCCCTGGTGGGGAGCGTTGCCCATAGCCTTGTCGTAGTTGCCGACGATAGCCTGAGTGACGAGAGCAGTGAAGTAGTCCTCCGAGTTCCAGCTGACACCCTCAACAGCCAGAGCAATGTTGGCAGTGCCGATGGTGTCGTCACGGACGCGGACATCAGAGCCGATGAAGTCGGCCTTCTTCTTGGACTGAATGTAGGCCTCGTTCTCGGCACCCTTGCTGGGGAGACCAGAGAAGTGCTTCTCGGCGAGGTCGACAAGCTTCTCGTGGGGGATGCCACCAGCACCGACGAGGACCATGCGCTCGGCAGTGTAGTTGTTCTTGATGTAGTTGGTGAGCTCAGTGCGGGTAATGTCGCGGATGTTCTCGCGGGGACCGAGGATGGTGCGGCCAAGAGGCTGGCCCTGGAAGGCAGTGGCGTGCAGGTGGTCAAAGACAACCTCCTCGATCTGCTTCTCGACCTCCTCGGACTCGCGGAGGATGACGTCGCGCTCGCGCTCAATGGCGGACTCCTCGAGCTTGGAGTTCTGGAGGATATCGGAGAGGATGTCGACGCACTGGGGAACATCGGAGTTGAAGGCCTTGGCGAAGTAGACGGTGTTCTCGCGCTGTGAGGTTGTTAGCCGGGGGTCCCGATGGTCTCGTGGTCCAGGTCAGCACTGACCGAGGTGTACGCGTTGAGGTGAGCACCGAGGTTCTCAATCTCGAGCTCCAATTGCTGCTGGGAGCGGCGGGCGGTACCCTATGTGCGATGTTAGAATCAATTGGCGGTATTGTGCGACCGGGTGGTTCGAACCTTGAAGGCAAGGTGCTCGAGGAAGTGGGCGGTGCCGTTGTTCTCGTTCGTCTCGGCGCGAGAGCCAGCGTCAATCCACATGCCGACCGTGGAGGTCTGAGCCCAGGGGGAGTGCTCGGTGGCAACCTGTCGAGAAAATAGTCAGATAGTTGGCCTCAATTGCTATTCGGGTCCAATTGACCCCTTGTGATGATGCTCACGGTCAGTCCATTCTTCAGGGTTGTCGTCTGGGTTTTTCCGACGGTGGAAGGCGTCGCGAAGCCTCGACGGAGAGGACCGGCGGCCGAAAGACCAGCACGGTTTCGCAGACCCTGCGAGAGGTTCAGAGCTAGCCTGCGTGACGCCATGGGGAGGAGTTTGGGGGTTTGACGTTGGATTGAGTGGTTTGATGAAATCTTTCCACTTGGCTCGGCAAGAAGCTTTGCTGTGCTAATTTGTGGCCTCAGGTTCCAGGTTTCCGCCTTAGTCATTCCGACCAGCTCCGACTCCTGGGCCAGGGTGCTGGCCAATCACATGCCTTGCTTATCAACTAAACTCAAAGCAAATAGTGTACATTGCCTGTCAGCATGAGAACATAAAAAAANTCGAGAAGAAACAAGAAAATACTTTATTTTATCCTCTCAAAAGATGAATTATTCCTTATTTCGCGGTGCAGGGCTTTGAGCGAGATCCGCCATGTTGCAGTGTGGTGGTGTCAGGTGCAGAATGCCTGTAGCCAATGTACCTTGTACCGCATCCGAACTACCTCTCCGCCAATCGTGCATCCCTAACAACAGCCCAGCCTCATTGGGAGACGACAGTTTCAGCAGCTGTCAGCTTGAAACCTTCGTCAATAAAATAAATTCAATTTAAACTCCCGGTTCTTATTTCATTTGATATCCCATAAGCGAAACATGCAAATCCGGGTCCAAACGTTTCCCCGCTTAGGTGATGTCACTACAGTGACGGCGAAGAAGCAATCCATCAGCGCCGTCCTCGAGGTACCTCCAAATTTTGAAAACAAGGACTGGGTTGTCTCTGTGTGGTATAGTCCAGACGAAAACGACTGGAGAGATTTAAATCTAGCCGCTGTCACTGGACAGGACGAACCGATCGACCTAGAGCAGCCAAAGTCATTCTCCAGGTTATATTTTCGTGGCGATGTGCACTTTAAGAATTCGGCCCGGTTCACCATCAGATTTCGCCATAGCCGGGACCAGCCTTGGTTATGGGCCAATCAAGAGTATGGGGTTGAAGACGGATACATCATATCGAGATACAATGAGAGTACTTCTCCAGGTCTTGACGATCTGATTCCCGACTTGGACCCCGAGTGGACAATTTCTAGTCTACGAAGTCAAGCTCCGGATACCAGACTCTGGTCCTTAACAGGCAAGATATCATCTAGCTCTTCAGACAAGTCCAACTTCAAGGATGTCTACATTGGCACACCTTTTACTCACTTTCAAAAGTAAGGTCGTGACACGAAGAGCGCCGATTTGCACTGCTGACAGGCGCAACAGGTGGTTTGCGTTGGTCAGGACTGGCACACCTTGGCTAGCTCCAAGAAAGGGCCTTTCACAATTCTCACTCGATAAAGGCGCGATTCTTTCCTCCTTTGTGAATAGCGAAGGCCGCCATTTGGTGCTGCTCGCAGTTTCAGGAGTAGACGACACCTTGTGTCTTTTCCAAAGCACGAACGCGAGCGCCATCACACTCCATGTACGGCAAAATAGCAATGCAATGGGAATTGTACTAATGATACTAGGCTCGCAATGATGCCCCAGCAGAACGAGATATCATAGTCCTTGTCTCGGAAGGATACGAGGTCGACAAGGCCATAGCTGCCGTCATATACCATGCAAGAAGTCTGATATGGAAATACTCCCAATCAGGCAGCTCAAATCCCCAGTTAAATAATCCACCCGACTTTGAGCCACAATGGCGCGAAAATTGGTACGACGGATTAGGCTATTGTGAGTAGCTGAGTGCCCTTGATCGAGGTAGATCTAACGGTGTCAGGTACTTGGAACTCTCTTGGGCAAAATCTGACGGAAGATAAAATCCTCGGAGCTCTTGAAAAGCTAGAAGAAAGTGGAGTCAACATCTCGAATCTCATCATTGATGATAATTGGCAGTCAATTGATACGACCGGCGCGGGTGAGCCAGGCTGGCTCGAATTCGAGGCCAATTCGACGGGCTTTCCGCAGGGTCTCAGAGGTACCGTCTCCACGATCAAGCGCAATCATCGAAATATTCAGCACATATTTGTTTGGCATGCGCTGCTGGGCTATTGGGGTGGCATTTCCCCCCGTGGAAAAATTGCTGAGAAATACAAAACCATTCAAGTCAAACGAGAAGACAACGGGGCAAATATGACTGTGGTGGACTACGATGACATATCAAAGCTCTACGATGATTTCTACTCCTTCTTGATACAGTCGGGTATTGACGGCGTCAAAACAGACGCGCAGTGCATGCTGGATACGATCGGCAGCGCATCCGCCCGCAAGGAACTGATCAACTCGTATCTTGACAAGTGGTCTATCGCATCACTTAGACATTTTGGGACAACTGCGATATCTTGCATGTCCCAGTTTCCTCAGGCCCTCTTTCACGCCTTCATGCCAAAGATTCGGCCTCCGATAGTGGCGCGAAACTCGGATGATTATTTCCCTGACGTTCCGTCGTCACATCGCTGGCACGTGTGGGCCAATGCGCACAACAGCATCTTTACCCAGTATCTTAATGTTGTACCAGATTGGGACATGTTCCAAACTGTGCATGAGTTTGCCGACTATCATGCCGCGGCAAGATGTTTGAGCGGAGGACCGATTTACATTACCGATATTCCTGGGCAGCATAACATTGAGCTTTTGAATCAGTTCACTGCACTTACAACTCTGGGCAAGTCGGCAATTCTGCGGCCAAGCGTTGTTGGAATTGCCATGGATCCGTATTTGGAGTTTGACTCGGGTGCGCTGCTGAAGATTGGTAGCTTCCATGGTGAGGATTATTTAACTTTCTTTTTTTTTTTTTGTTTTTGCCTCTTTCTGTTTTTCTCTGGCTAATCAATATGGCAGGTTCTGCAAGCGGCGGTATCTCAATCATGGGAGTCTTTCAGACGTCAGAAGCTCGAAAATCATGGTTGACTGCGTTGAAGGAGTTTCGCGGTGTGACCCAGGCTACGTCTTATGTGGTACGAGCATACACCACCGGGCGTGTGTCCAAGCCAGCACAGTTTACGGAGGACTACAGTCCGTCTGTGGTAACTGTTCCAAGTTTACAAGGCTACGAGATTTATTGCGCGTACGAATTGAAGCGCTTCAGCAGTGAACAATGGGGTGACATCAGCGTTGCGAGTCTCGGATTGATTGACAAGATGGCCGGTTGCGCCGCTATTGAATCGAGCAGCATTGAAAGAAATTCGAAGATCTCTGTGACTTCGAAACTCAGGGCGCTTGGAGTATTTGGTGAGGACTGCCATGATGGTAGGGATAGGGAGACCCACCGCTGACAGTCATACAGGTGTTTATATTTCAAGCCTGCCAGAGATGACAATTGACGACAACTTCATGGTTAGCATCTTCGGTCATCCAGTGCCGAGACACACGGTAAAGATATCATCCTCTGCCGATTCAGTGTTGGAGGTGGATGTGCAGACTGCATGGAAAGAACTAGGCTTGGACAGTGGGTGGAGCAACGAGCTGGAGGTGACGATCAACGTTCTCGGAATTTAACGGTTAATATATCAATATATGCCATGGTTACACAGAGTCACACGAGGGATGCGCAAAGGTTGGTTCCTGCATGATGATGACGGTGCGTCGATCGTCTTGGCTGTAGTCGGTTGTGGCGGGCTGCCTTGAATGGGCTTCTTTGGTCTTCAGCAGCGAAGCAGCAGCCATAGCAGCAAGATACAGAGGGCACCAGAGCCAAAATGTAGCAAAAATGTAGCAAAACCACGCAAAAGCTAGAGCTGCCACGGCGAATCAATCGCAGCATCTGGAACCTACGGCCCCGCCCCATCTTGACCATCTTGACCATCTTGACTGGGTTGGGCTGCAGCGGGTGTTCTCTAGCGGGAAGCTTAGCGGTACGTAACATCTGGGCGGCTCTTGAGTATCAGTGGATGTACCCCACCAAAAAAGGTCCCTGCCCCTCCTGGTACAGAAAAAAAATTTCCAGCGGTCTGCTCGCCCAGACTTTTTTCTTCCTTTTCTTTCGGGAAGAAGCGTCGTATCAATTTAAACAAGTCGAAGAAACGCGTCTCGTTTCCATTGAATCATCGTTTTCAACCTCGCCACTTGTTTGTTCTTCTCTGCAATCCTCCTCTTCACCTTCTTTTTTTGCCGACAGACTATACAATGGCTCAAATCAACGGATCCAAGATCCTTGATCACAAGAGCGCCCTCGAGGTGCTCAAGGAGTACAAGACGCTCGATGGCCTCGATCTCCACGAGCTCATGGACACCGTCAAGCACGGTGGCCTGACCTACAATGACTTCCTCGTCCTCCCGGGCTACATTGGCTTCCCCGCCTCCGAGGTCTCGCTCGACTCCCACGTCACCAAGCGCATCACCCTCAAGACGCCCTTTGTCTCCTCCCCCATGGACACCGTCACCGAGCACGAGATGGCCATCCACATGGCTCTTCAGGGTGGTCTTGGTGTCATCCACCACAACTGCTCCCCCGACGAGCAGGCCGACATGGTCCGCAAGGTGAAGCGTTATGAAAACGGCTTCATCCTTGACCCCGTCGTTATTACTCGCACCACCACCGTTGGCGAGGCCAAGGCCCTCAAAGAGAAATGGGGCTTTGGTGGCTTCCCCGTCACTGGTACGTTTCTTTGTTCTTTCTTCTTCGCAATACGCACCGACCCGCCGTTTCACATGATTCTATACCTTTTACTTTTAACTTTCGTTCCAC
Organism: Lecanicillium saksenae; assembly: GCA_027627215.1. Classification (NCBI taxonomy): domain Eukaryota; kingdom Fungi; phylum Ascomycota; class Sordariomycetes; order Hypocreales; family Cordycipitaceae; genus Corniculantispora; species Corniculantispora saksenae. Next base: position 5,968 of record JANAKD010000765.1, on the reverse strand, counting down.
CGCATAGACTATTGTCATGGGGACTACCTTTTACTATGACCTTGAACCTCCCTCACAAACTATTCATTTGCATGCGCAATTTTATACACGGGCTAACATGTCTCAACAGAGGACGGCAAGCTCGGTTCCAAGCTCCTCGGTATCGTCACCAACCGTGACCTCCAGTTCGAAGACGATGAGAGCGCCACTGTGGCCGATGTCATGGTTACGGACCTTGTCACCGCCCAGGATGGCGTTACTCTCGCCGAAGCCAACAAGATTCTCGCCAAGTCTAAGAAGGGCAAGCTCCCCATTGTCGACAAGGAGCAGAACCTCGTTTCCATGATCTCCCGCTCCGATTTGACCAAGAACCAGCACTTCCCTCTTGCCTCCAAGCTTCCCGACAGCAAGCAGCTTCTCTGCGCTGCTGCCATCGGTACCCGTCCCGAGGACAAGCTCCGTCTCAAGAAGCTGGTTGACGCTGGTCTCGATGTTGTCATCCTGGACAGCTCCCAGGGTAACAGCATGTACCAGATTGAGATGATCAAGTGGTGCAAGAACGAGTTCCCTGGTCTCGACGTCATTGGTGGCAACGTTGTCACCCGTGAGCAGGCTGCTGCTCTCATCGAGGCTGGTGTTGATGGTCTCCGCATTGGTATGGGCAGTGGTTCTGCCTGTATCACTCAGGAGGTCATGGCTGTCGGCCGTCCCCAGGCCGCTGCCGTCTACGCCGTCAGCGCCTTTGCTGCCCGCTTCGGCGTTCCTTGCATTGCCGATGGTGGTGTTCAGAACGTTGGTCACATCGTCAAGGGTCTTGCCCTTGGTGCTTCCACTGTCATGATGGGTGGTCTCCTCGCCGGTACCACTGAGTCGCCTGGTACCTCCTTCGTTTCCCGAGAGGGCAAGCTGGTCAAGGCTTACCGTGGCATGGGCTCCATCGATGCCATGCAGGACAAGAAGGCCGGCATGGGTGGCAAGGACAGCCAAAAGAGCAACGCCGGTACCGCTCGTTACTTCTCCGAGGGTGACAGCGTCCTCGTTGCTCAGGGTGTCTCTGGTGCTGTCGCTCACCGAGGGTACGTTGCCCCGATTGCCTGTCACTGACCTTTGCTAACAATCGTCACAGATCTATCAACAAGTTCATTCCTTACCTCGCTGCTGGTCTCAAGCACTCCATGCAGGACTGCGGAATGCGCAGCCTGGAGGAGCTTCACACCTGTGCTACCAACAGCTCTCTCCGCTTCGAGATCCGCACTGCCAGTGCTCAGCTTGAGGGCAACGTTAACATGGAGTCTTACGAGAAGAAGCTCTTTGCTTAATTGGAATGAAATAAAATTTGGGATGATGGGATGACTGAACGGAGGGAAAATGACGATTTTCTTTTTGCTTTTTTGGAGTCAAAACTTGGGTATTTTGAAAAGAAGGTACAAACTAGACACGTAAAGATTTTTCGAATGTGCTACACAGCACCGATATTCCCGTACTTGCCAGCGAATAGTACATGAACATATTTAATGAAATGAATTTATGCCGTTATGCTGCTCTACGGAAGTGCTGTCCCTCTGCCGGTTCAAGATTTGCTGTGAAGCTCCGCCGCCCCTCACAGAATGGGGCTTTCTTCTCACGCGCATGCGTTTCTCTTGATCAATGGATGCGAATTTTTACTTTACTTTATTTATTTTTTTGTCCCTAATTCGCCTTTACGTTTTCACTCGCTTTTCTTTGTGCTTCTCGCCCTCGCCCTCCTGGCCTTGCGCTTCAGCATCACCATCATCACCACCACCACGCTTCGTCCTCTTGTACAATATCACGTACTCTGGCTCAATCACCTTGTCTCGCCGCAGCCGCCGCGGGCGCGGCGAGCTCTCGTCGACGTCGAAGCCCAGGTTCTCGTAGAAGCGCCGCGCGTGGGCGTTGGACACGAAGCACGTCAGCATCGTCTTCTCGAGCGTCTCGATGCGGTCCGCAGCGGCAGTGACGTGTCCCATCAGCAGCTTGCCCAGGCCGGTCCTAGAAGATCACAATCGCATTAGCATATTCTGTGGTATATCTTTTTTTTGTATATAAATGGGAGGGGTGTAACGAGGTCCGTACTTTGCCATGTCTGGTAGTAAGTGAATCTCATAGCAGTATATCACAGGCTGGTTGTCCTCAAACGTCGGCATAAACGACGTGAACGCGCGAATATCACCGCCGGGACCTGTTTCATCTCTCCTGATTCCTTCATTGACAGCTTCGGCGTGGTCGCCGTCGTCCCCCCTCGCATCTCTTGTCCGCTTCACAAGAATGTAGCGCAGCCCGGCCGAGCGCATCTCGGCACGCTTCGCCTCCGGATGCCAGCCCACAGACGCGCCGCGGTAGTCCTTGCCGCTGGTATTTTCAACGATATCATAGCACGCCTCCAGTTCCGCGTCCGACATGTCCTCTGGCGAACGCAAGCTCATGGAATACTTGGCCGCCGTTTTGGGATGCGTCCAGGTCGGCCACGACTCGTCGCTATTGAACACATGTTAGCACCCCGAGACAAATATTTCAGCTGCGGCATTTATATGATGCAAATGGCATACCTAGGTTTTATGTATTCATCTGTAAATTCTTCGTTTGTCAACTTGTTTGCCGCCGCAATCATCTTTTCTGCCGCCGCCAGCTGCACAGCACGCGTGTCAGCGCCGCGCCGCGGTACGCGACGTTTTGTGCCCAAGGCAGCTCCCATGATAATATATAGTAGTAAACAGCTCAATTCGATGCGGAATCGCCCAATACGAAGGAATATATTTAGAAAAGCGACTTCCTAAAGAGTAAGGTGCAAACGCGCGACAGCTTGGTTGACGCTCTGAAGCCATTACTCCCGAGGTTCCACCGGGTCCATGGTCAATGATCCAGAATATCCAGTCTTTTTCAACGTCCTCGATTCAACATTGACCCATCTCTTGTATCATAAAAGCGCTCTAATTTCTTTCACTTCTTTGATGTACATTTTCGTTTCTTAATATTTATAACCATGATTCCCGGCCTGCGCCTCGCATCCCAATGTCGTGGCTTTGCCACACAGCGTCCATCCTCGAAGCGCATCGGAGGCGCTCTCAGTCTTGATCATGTATGTCGACCTCCCCCCAAATCCAACCCCCTCGCAGAGAGGCCCAGCTTGCTAACTGCGGCTCAATTCTTACCAGTTCCTGCAAAGATCAAGAGTCATATCATTTTATCGCACAATAATCCGCGGCTGCCGCAACATCCAAGACGCGCAGACACGGCGAGAGACGCAAAAGTTTGCCCGTGATGAGCTGGAGCGTCATCGCCATGTCACCGACTTAGTAAGCTTCTTTTTCCTATTCACAAGGTATTTGATCAGTGCTAACTATTTGGTCCATTAGCAACATATACGATATCTACTGTCTACAGGGAAAACGGAATGGGAAGCAATGGAGAGGTATATAGGGGGTATGTAATTGAGATGACGGGGACTATGCTTAATGCCCCGAATACTTGTAAAAATACATGAAATAGAACAAAGAAGACCATAAATACGACGAGCTGCAAGCTTGGTCGTCTGTTCATCCTCTTCTGGTAAAGCTTTCGCTTCTTCTGTGTATCGTCCTTTCCAAGAGTGCGCCGGTAATCGTACAAGAGGCGCTTCTGCGCCTCTTTTAATCTAGCCTCCACTGCAAAATGCCAATCCACCTCGCTGTATCATTTTTCGTTGTTTGTCGTTTTTGTTTCTCGTTTTTATTTAGCTGCGCAGTCTTTAACCCTGACGCTGCTTGTGTCTGGGGTTGGCTTTGCAGATAATGTAGAGGTAGCCATTGTGTCTCTTGCCGGCCTTGCGTCGAACAACCTGGGGCGCACAATTCAAGTCAGTCCTCTCTCCCTCTCCCTCACGTGAAGGAAGTTTCGACATACCTTGCAGTGCTCGCACCTCTTCTTGACGGAGCTGTGCACCTTCATGCCGCGAATCTGCTGCTGCGTCGTCGTCAGGACCCGCGAAAACGGCGACAGCACGGCGGCCTTGCCGACGCCGAGGAGGGACGAGGCGGCCGTGGGCGTGGCGAAGAGGACGCGCGAGGAGAGTGCGCTCGCCGACAGCGTCAGCGTTCGGAAAATTGACGCCATTGTGGTGTTTGGTGTTGCGGTCGTTGGCTTCGGGGAACAGACGTCAACCTCCAAATTCCAGGTCCTTTTTTTGCTGCTGCCCCAGGCGTGAAGGTTGCAGAGCCCAGGCACCACCATCGGCCGGTGTCGCACGTGACCTCAGCGTATCCTGATTAGGAGGAAACATCAAGCTGTCAAGGAATGGACGAAACAGGGCCACCAGTTTTATCAAATGGGATGGGGAAAAAATAATCGAGTATATAAGAAGAGTTGAAATAATTTAAATATATATGTATAAAATATTAAAATGGCGTAGCGTTGTTTTTGGTCCTTGATATGAGTGCCACTATTACTGTCGCAAAAAGCCGGGCTTTTCTCCCAGTATAAAACGTCCCCAAACATCGGTAATACCTACGTTGGGAATCTAGAGTGCTCAATCTAGCAATTTACGCTGCTTTGACAAGTGTTAAATTTGCATTTTATCATACATCGCCATTGAGGTCGAATTGCCAGACTAGGTTCCCCGTCGTGCGAGTCAAAGACTTCGGTCCGCTGTCCCGCTATTGCTGTTGATTGGTAACAAGGAGTGCTTCATCGCCGCCAATTCGTGGCGGGCGTCTTTGCGATTCCGAATGCGACGAGCAGCGAGATGGGTGCGCTGCGCACCATACCGAGCAGATCATCCAACAGCACAATGGCTGTGGCCGAGGCGCAGTCTGCATCGCTCTGAACGACTACTCCGAAACAAGGGATCTGGTCATGGAGTTGCTGCCCAGCCGTCTGGCGGGATATCGGCCGCGTTCCTAGTATGCACATGTTGAGTCGCGGGTTATAGATTCTAATTTTTCGTATTCTAGTGTTGATAATATAGCTGACAGACGATTTAGCCGTTCTTAGGTTCGCAAGATCTATCACGATTAGGCATTTTCGTTTATACTAGCCGATGTCCAAAGACAGCGCTCCGACCTGGCCCCCTAGCGACAGCGCCGTGAAAGGCATAGAAACTGATAGACCTGTGAAAATCTTGTATATTATTGTTTCGATTATTTTGATCTCGTCGGCACTAGGAGCGTACACTAAAATGTGCCCGCTCTTCGTCGTGTCATAAATGTGAGTCATGGTGTTTGCTGTTCCAACGTGCAAATCAGGAGGCGCATGGTCTTCTCTGATAAAGCTTTTCGCGAAGTAAAAAATGAGATTGAATAGAATTTTAGAACTAAATTTAAAATAATAGGCACGGTGCATACAAGAAGTTCTGCTTCGGAGGCCATCTTGGTGATGAGGCAGCTAGGCGTGGTGAGCATGTGTGTGTTTGTGTTCACTGCAATCACTCGCACGCACGCCGAAACACACCGCCCACTGCGAAGCGCGCCGTCGACGCAGTTCACGCAAGTGCAACCTCTCTCCTCTTATTGCAATCTTTCCTGATACAGCAACCTCTCCTCTTTCTGCATTCTCTCCTCTTACATGAACCTCCCCTCTTACAGTAACCTCTCCACTTACACGAACCTCTCCTCTTACAGTAACGTATTCTCTTACAGCAACGTATTATCTTACATTAACCTCTCACCTTCAGTGACCCTTCATCATCGCCATCATGGGAGGAAGAAAAAAGATCCCGAATGCTCCACGGCGCGGTGCCCATTCCCAGAAACCAGATCGATACACCATGGAACTGTCGCGGCAGAGGCTTGAGCGGGAAGGTTTCCATCCCGCAGTCACCGACCAAAGCATCCAAGAAGTCATCGACTCTTGGCGAGACATGGTCAATACCCAGCTCGAAATGCAGCAAGATCGACACAACATGAGGCCGCCGCGGCAGAGGCTTGAGCGGGAAGGCGCCTTCCATCCCGCAGTCATTGACCAAAGCGTCCAAGACGGCATCGGCTCTCGGCGAGAC